>CM071931.1:37960616-38179116 GCA_016081115.2 Rehmannia glutinosa | reverse complement strand
AGAAAGGTGTTTCACCCGTGGCAGATCGATGTGTTGTCATGTAAGCCCATAATACTATGGGCAGCTCTTCAGGCCAGTTTCTCTTGGATTTTTCTAGTCTCGTCTTCAATGTGTATTTGAGGATTTTGTTCATTGCCTCGACTTGGCCGTTAGATTATGGGTGATATGGAGTGGAAAAGTGGTTCTTGATGTGGAAACATTAACAAAAAGTTCAAAACTTTGGTTATCAAACTGTTTTCCGTTGTCTGTTACTATTGAGTATGGTATTCCAAATCTGCATATAATTGATTTCGACACAAAATTTACGATCTTCTATTCATCTATCTTCGCTAGGGGTTGTGCCTCGGCCCACTTAGTGAAATAATCCACCATGACTATAGCATACTTCACGCCCTCTTTGCCAGTGGGGAGTGGTCCGATGAGGTCCATTCCCCATTTGGCAAATGGCCAAGGACTGAATATTGAGGTGAGTTGTTCAGGGTGGTACCTGACTTGTGGTGCGAATCATTGACACATTTCGCATCTATTGACCAATGAAATTGCATCCTGCTTCAAAGACGGCTAGTAGTACCTTTGTTGGATCAGTTTGAATGCCAACGTTTTACCCCTACATGATTTTCACATATTCCTTCATGTACTTTGCGGAGAGCGTAGTCGGCGTCGGTTTCTAATAAGCACCTGAGTAGTGGGACTGAGTACCCTCTTTTGTATAGGACCCCGTCCACTATGGTATACCGAGCTGCCTACGTTCTTAATGTTCTGGCCTCGACCTAGTCCATGTCACCTCGGCACTCTCATTGGCATTTATCTTTTTCGTGTTCAATGAAGGTGAAGATAGGTGGGTAACCGTAATATCTTTGATTAGGTCGGTTCCCGGGCTGGATGCTAGCCATGCCAAGGCGTCTGCTTGTACATTCTCGGTTCTGGGTATATGTATTACTTCTGCCTTGAATAGATAGAGTTTACCCTTTGCAAGTTCCAAATACCATGCTGTCTTCGGTTCCTTTGCTTCATAATCCCTGTTGATCTGATTGACCACTAACTGGGAGTCACTGTGAACGAGTAGCCTTTTCAAATCCATCGAAGCCGCCATCTCCAGACCTGCTATTAAAGCTTCATACTCTGCCTCATTATTTGTCACCGGGAATTGGAACCGTACAACCGAGCAGTAGCACTTGTGTTTTGGATTGATTATCACAATACCGTCCCCTATTCAGTCTGTGGTGGAAGAGCCGTCAATAAACAATTTCCACTCTTGCTCTTCGATGATGTCCAGTTGAATCGACAGGGTGAACTCTGTTATGAAGTCTGCCAGTGCTTGTCCCTTAATGGCCGTTCTCAGGTCATACGAAATTTCAAATTGACTGAGTTCCATAGCCCATTTGATCATACGACCGGAAGTGTCTGGTCGATGCATGACTTGCTTCAAAGGATAGTTTGTTAAAACGATGGTCTTGTGCTCCAAAAAATACGGCCTTAGCTTCCATGTCGAGATTGTTGGGAAATTTATTTTATAGATTTTGATGAATGCCATGTAAAACTTAAACTAGAAAGTTGGCACCCCATTTTCCTTGTAATTTTCATTGTAATAGATAGGGCTGGAAAAGCTGAGTCGGGTCAGCTATGCTTGGAAGTACAAGAAGTCAACTGAAGACTGAAGTGAAGACTCCGCTGTGGAACAGCTGAGTATGGCCAAGAAAGAAGATCAAGAACTCAACTGAAGGTGTATCAGCTGAGGAACAACTATGTAAAGAGTCGGTCAAAAGTCAACTCAAGAAGCCAAGTCTCAAGTTGAAGTGACGGATGAGTCTTCCAATGATTGGAGCGATTTCAAGTCACCTGGGGAAAAAGACAAAGAGACTAAGAGGAGTTAATCGAAATGAATCTGTTGCACGAGTCATGAACATTACTTAAATAAGTAATACTTCCATGTCGGTCTTAAAGTGCTTGTCCCGAAGCGTTCAGAAGGAATAAACCAATGGGAAGCACTGCACCTCATGTCAGAACCTGAAAAGCTGCACATTCATTTAATACGAGGAAAGGTCTACATCTCAAGATTGAGGACCAAGAAAAGATAAGCCAACGAACACAAGTGACTTTTGAAAATAAGCATATCTCTTCAACGGGCAGATTTTTGAAAGTTCACTATAAAAGGCTGAGGAAATTCATTGAGAAAAGGTTACCTGAACCACGAACAAGCAAGTAATATTCAAGCTGTAAACCTGCAAATATTCTCAAAGATATTCAAGCAAATCCTCAAGCCTAAAACTCGAAGGAAATCGATCCAACACAAGTTCTGAAGGAAAGACAACTTCAAACTATTTAAGAGGAAACTTTTGAAGAATCAAAAGGGGTCTACTTTCCAAGGAGGATTGTAGGAAGGTTCAAGGTCGAACCAGTATCAAGTTATTGGAGGGCTTCGTGATCAAATCCAAGAGCTTGAGAAAGTGAGCTGAAGTAGCAAGGCAACTGCCCTGTGAAGAAGCTGAGTCGAAAGAGAAGCCAGCTGTATGATCAAGGTTGTCTCTAGACTGATGACCACTTTGTAAATAGATCTTTTACATAGTGGATTCCTCCAGGAGTTGAAGAAGAGAGGACTAGAAGAATTACCCCATCTTCGAACCTCTATAAAAATTAACTGTGTCCTTTATTTTTTAGCACTTTTATATTTCTGCATATTTACTTGATATCTACTGTTAAATTCATTTGCTATCCAACTGATATATAACCAAGACCTAAAATCAAGTGTTAAAACAAGTTTTAAACAAATCATAGAGTGTTAAGTCTTCCACGATAAAAACCAACACAAATGAAGTTAAGGCTTAGGTTAAACAAATAGAGTTATTCTATCAACAAATCTCTATCGAAGTTGAGTGGCTAACTCTGCTGAATAACCAACTTAGCTGTCCCTCAAGGACTTAGCTGTTTGTGTTAACTTTGTTGTATTTTAAAAGGACTAAAATCGAAAAGTTGGTAAGGTTTATTCAACCCCCCCCTCTAAACCTTACTCACACCCCTTGGAACTTACAGTGGGTATCGTGAGCGGTTGGTTCATTGAGCCTTCTGCACTGGTTACTAAACTAGATCTCTATCTTTTCTAAAAGGTTTCAAACACTTGTATTTTCAAAATCTTTCATGTTTAGCAAAGTTATAATCATGGAAGCAAATTTGACACGCATTCCTATGTTCACTGTTGAGGAATTTGATGACTGGAAAATTCGTATGCGAGCTCATCTATCTCGCTCTACACGATGAAATGTGGCTTGTGATAGAGGATGGGCCACTGCAAATATTAAAAGTGAACACTGCAAATATTACCAAGGACTGAGTGGACAAACGATGATAGCAAAAGATACAACTTGGACAATGTGGCCAAGGACATACTTTACAAGACTTTGGACAAAGCAATGTTCAATAAAGTCAAATCCTGCAAAACAGCAAAAGAAATCTGGGATAAACTAACTTTAATTTGTGAAGGATCGTGAGCAAATTAAAGAAAATAAATTATCGATTCTGCCGTTCGTAAATTTGAAAATTTCAAAATGTTTGCGGGAGAATCTATGGATCAGCTGGATGCAAGATTCACTGAGATCACAAATGAGCTTTCAACTCTTGGGAAGGAATACACATAAAAGGAGATGTGTATGAAGATCTTGAGGAGCCTCCCAGCTGAATGGGAAATGAAGATTATGGCTCTAAGACATTTAATGGACCTATCAAAACATCCAATCATGAGCTATTCTCAGACCTCAAAGCCTATGAGTTTGAGCTGAGAAGAAAAGATCAAGAGGAGACAGTTGTACCTAAGACAGCTGCATTGATAGTCAAGGATGGAAAGAGAGTTGAACCCAAGGAAGCCATAAACCAGGAGAAAATAGCCCTAATGGTTAAAAGACTCAACAAGTTCTTCAATAAGAACTACAAAAGAAACAAGGGTGAAACCTCCAGGAGACATTCAGCACCCTCTAAGTCAGGGAAGATAGGCCACCTAAGAGAGCTGAGCATCAAAGGGTTGAATATCAGAGAGTTGATAACCCAAGGACAGAAAGAGCTGATCAAAGGGTTGAGAACCTGTGTTGGAATTGCGACAACCAGGACATTTTGCAATTGACTGCTCCTATCCACCACCAATAAATACAGAATGAAGAAGAAAGAAAGGTCTTGAGAGAAAGAAGATAGGAAAAGAAAAAGGCCATGTTAGTCATGAGAGACTCGCCGAGACAGTCAAGTCCAAAGAAGCGGCGGACTCGAGAGAGTAGTGAAGCGACTACTCAAGTAATTCTGAAGAAGAAGCCTTGATTTGTCTTATGGCTAAAGAACAAGATCAACTAGACCAAGATGATGAGGTACACTCTAACTCATCTCATTCAGATTCAGGTGACAGTGATTGTGACACACACACTTCATCACCCACTGATCTTTATGATTCATTAGGCAAAATGATGAAAGACTTTGAGCATATTAAATCCTCACACACACTTCTAAATGAGGAAAACAGCCAGCTCAAAAGCCAAAACTCACAGCTGACTAAGGAGTTAAGTACTCTAAGTCACATAGCAGATGAGAACACTGAGCTAAAGGCTGAGAATGCTAAACTATTAGCAGAGATAGTTGCTGTAGAAAATAGAGAAAATGGTCTAAAAAATGTGATTGACTCATTTACAAAGGCATCCAAATCATTGGATGATCTAATCATGAGTCAAAAAGAATGTGGAGATAAGACGGACATAGGATTCAACTCCCTTGTGCACAGTCAAACTCCTAAAATGATTTTGGAAAAAGGAACATCAAGCAATGAAGCATCTCAGAAATCCAAAACACCAAATGTTGCACCCACATTCATCCCAAAGCACAATCACAAACAAACTAGCCTTGGATATAAAGGGAAAGGGAAACAGCCAGTTGAGTATGCTGAGAAGCTGAGAAGAAATCCAGCAAAGTTCCTCAGGAAACTCCAAATAGAAAGTACTCTGTGAAAAATAAACAGAGCTACCAAAAACCCCATAAGTTTCATCAGAGAAACACACATGTTGGGAATGGTAGAAACTACCCAAGCCAAGCTGATTGGAACAATGTGAAATATCAGCAAAGACCAACGGAATACAAGCCTAGATGGCAAAGACCTAAACCTCAGCAAAGGTCATTCCAAAGGTAAAAGAGCTATTATCAGCACACTTATGCACCCAGGCACAACACTCAGAAATATCACAATTACCCAAAAAAGGCAATTGCTAAAACACACACACAGGCATACAGACAAAAGAGACAGCTATATGACCCTAAAACACCCAAGCAATTTGCTAATGTGCACAATGATTATGGCACGGATAGATGGCACTATACCCAAAATAGATGCATGATCAACAGGCAATTGACCAAAACTCCCTATGAAATATGGACAGGGAGAAAGCCAAATGTTGGGTACTTCAAGATATTTGGATGTAAATGTTTCAACCACAACAGTGGCAAAGATAATTTGAAGGCTTTCGATGCTAAAGCTGATGAAGGTATCTTTTTGGGATACTCAACTGAGAGCAAAGCCTATAGAGTGCTGAACAAGAGGACCATGGTCACAGAAGAATCTATTCATGTGGTTTTTGATGAACCTAATGTAAGTGGAGAAGATATTGAAGAGTTAGCTGATAAGCTGAATCAACCAACTATGCAGAAGAGTCCATATGTTGAAGCTGAAGTAAGAGCAATCAACCTAGATGAAGATGAGATAGCTGAATCCCAAAGACAGTTGGAAAGTCTACAGTTGAATGATGATGAAGAAACCGTTCAAGACAACTTAGCTGCGAGACGGCTGAATCTAGCTAACTTGCTCCAACTTGATGTGAGATGGCTGAGAGACCATCCAGCAGAGTTAGTCATTGGAGATGTTAGAGATGGTGTTAGAACCAAATCCAAAACTCAGCAAGAAGCAATGTTCACTTGTTTTATTTCTCAAATAGAGCCAAAAGATGTGTCTCAAGCATTGGATGACACACATTGATTCAAGCCATACAAGAAGAACTTAATCGCTTGAAAGGAACAAAGTATGGGAATTGGTGCGAGAGACCAACCCATCGAAATGTTATTGGCACAAAAAGGGTTTTCTTAAATAAGATGAATGAGGAAGGATCTGTGGTAAGAAACAAAGCAAGATTGGTAGTCAATGGGTATTGCCAAGAAGAGGGAATAGATTTTGATGAAACATTTGCTCCTGTTGCTAGATTGGAAGCAATAAGGATGTTTCTTGCCTATGCTGCACACAAGAACTTCACTGTATATCAAATGGATGTGAATAGTGTATTTCTAAATGGACTGTTAGAGGAAGAAGTCTATGTTGAACAACCTCCAGGTTTTGAGCAGAATACTATTGAAGATAAGGTGTACAAGCTCAAGAAAGCACTATATGGTTTGAAGCAAGCACCAAGAGCATGGTATGATACATTGTCTCTATTTCTAACTGAAAATGGATTCACCAAAGGCAAAGTGGACAGAACACTCTTCAGAATTCAAGATGGAGAGAGTATATCGCTTCTTCAAATATATGTGGATGACATCATTTTTGGATCCACAAATAAAGAGTTGTGTGATAAATTCTCAAACCTCATGCAAGGCAAATTTGAAATGAGCATGATGGGAGAGCTGACTTTCTTCCTAGGACTTCAAGTCAAGCAATTGAAGGATGGAACCTTCATAAGTCAAACAAAGTACACCAGAGATTTAATGAAGAAATTTGGTATGGAAGAGAAGTCTTCAGAAAATACCAATGAACACATCGATTAAAATGGACATGGATGCGGATGGCAAAAGGTCAGAGATCAAACCAGGTATAGAGAACTTATTGGATCATTGCTCTACTTAACAAAGAAGCGCACTGGACATCACCTTTGCAAAGAGGTGTATGTGCAAAATTTTAATCGCACCAAAGGAAAGTCACATGACTTTACAGCCTAAGAGAATCCTAAGATATTTGAAGGGATTCCGAAAAGTTGGCTTATGGTATCCAAAGGAAGGTGGATTCAAGCTTATTGGTTAATCGACTCACTATCTTTGGATGTAGAGTTGACAGAAGAGTATTTCGTGCGTGTCAAATGCTTGAAATAGGTTGGTTTCTGGTTTAGCAAGAAGCAAAACTCAATAGCCACATCCACAGCTGAAGTAGAGTACATAGTTGCGGGCAGCTCTTGTGCCCAAGTCCTATGGATGAGACAGCAGCTGAGAGATTATGAGATTGAAGAAAAAGAGATTCCAATTATGTGTAACAACACAAGTGCTATTGCAATCATTCAGAATCATGTGTTGCATTCAAGAACAAAGCACATTGATGTCGGATATCATTTTATAACATCACTTTGGAATATATCTCAACTGATAAGCAGCTAGCTGATATATTCACTAAACCCCTATGTGAGTCAAGATTTGAAGAGCTTAAGAATGAGCTAGGGCTAATTGAGTTGACACTCAGAAGACTCAACCAGAAGATATGGAAGACGAGAAGATGAAAATTGAACAAGTTTCACGAATCAACCATGTGAAACAGCTATGTCAGGAAGTCAGATGTATCGAGTTGGCTGACAGCTGAGTCACTAATGAAAGGAGAGAAGCAGAGTTAAGTCATTTTTGAGCTGAGTCATTTATGAGCTAACTGACAATAACGCAGTCGTTTTTAATGAGCGGAAATGTTTTTAAGGATGACGTCGATAATAATGACGGGTGCGATCAAAAGTCGCACAAAGAAGCATATGATTGGATATAAATGCTGCCGCATTAAATGCGAGAAATTAAATGCGGTTTGACGTGCTAAATCTGAGCCGTTGAATTTGATCAAAAATTCAAAAAACCAAAGACATGTCCTTTCATAACCCTTATATATCCATTTTTTTTGGCTTTCTCTCTCTCACTCGAAAATTGTTCATCTTCAAGCAAAAAGAAAGCAAGCATTTTCTCTCTCGCAAACCCTAAGTGTCCTCAAGCAAGTTCGTCAAGTTTTAATCGGTAAAAATCTCTGGAAATGGCACCTAAGTTTGATTTCGTCAAGTTATCGAAGCAAATCCACTCAGGATCGTCAGTGGATTTCGAAGGCATGGTGAAGCAGGGTTCCGATGAAACCCTTGTTAAGAAAATCGCAGAAATGCTAGAAAAGTCAGGTCTCAAGGCTTTTCTGACTTTGGAATACTCACATACCTATCTCGAGGAGGTAGTGCAGTTCTATGTTAAGGCCGAAGTGCAGGATGAAGGGATCAAATCTTCTGTCCACCGCAAGGACATTATGATAAAGGACGACTATCATAAGTTGATGGAAGTCATCTCAAAGTGCGCTGCTAAGGTGATCTACACAGCTTATAAGAAGCTGATGAAGGACGACTATCATAAGTTGATGGATGTCATCTCAAAGTGTGTAGACATGAAGTTTGAAAGCTTTAATCAGTTGTCCAAGACAAAGATGATCGTCATGGCTGCGATCATGCAGGGCAACAAAGTCAACTGGGTTGAGTTTATATACAGCAGACTCTGCCTGAATGTGTTGAATAAGATGTTCAAGGATGATGGATTCTTTGTAGGATCTCTTGGATAGGGCCTGGTGATTGGCCACTTGATGGAAGTGAAGGGCATTCCTCTTCGACATGGAAAATCCTTCCATGTCAACAAGAAAATGTTCAGGGCTAACCTCTCTGGAGCCCAGAAGAGAGCCCACGCGAAGAAAGCAGGCACCAGTGAGGGGGAATCAGTTGAACCCGATGACACAGCTGCTACCCCTCCTCCAAAGAAGAAAGTTGCCCCTGCAGCTGCAAAGAAGAAGGTTGCCCCCGCACTTTGCAAAGAAGAAGGTTGCCCCTGTGCAGCCAAGAAAATGATGCACTGCCCCTGCAGCCGAAGTCACCGCCCATGCGGTCGTGTCTCCAGGCCATAAGGAGGAAGAGGACTGCCAAGACAAGAAAGGAAGATGCCTCTAAAGAAATTCAGAAAGCTTTCACGTTTGAGGAACCTGAGGATACTGAACCAGAGGTTCCCCTGCTACCCAAGAGAAGAAGACTGGTTAGGCGGTCTGAATTAGAGAAGACAGCTGAATCTACCACTCAGCTGGAGAAAGCATCCGAGACTGCTGAAACTCAGGAAGTGCAGTCTCCTGAAGTGATTGATGATCAAGCCAAGTCTGGCTGGGTGATCAAGAGAGGCCTACTAAAGACTCACCAAGGCGTCGACAAATGAGGATAGTGAAGCAGTTGAGACAACTGAACATCCTATTGAAAAAGTTGTCTCTCCACCTGCTACTGATGCTGCTGAAGGATAAGAGCAACAGAGTATCTTGCCTTCAATCCTAGAAAAGGAAGGACAAGAAGAAGATGATGATGATGATGTTGTCATGTATTCTCCTTTGTACCCGGATATTCAGCGTCGTCTCAGAGAATGGAAAGCCTGGAAGCTTGATCACTCAAGGGTGCAGTTCACTCACCCTAAGTATATTGAAGAAGAGGAAGAATTGCTCCGTCTTCTGGGCATTACTACTGTCCAATAGGCCCTCGACGAAGACAACTGTCTGGATCTCCTCCGCATCATGAAGGCGGATGAGAAAGACAAAGTTGAAGAGCAAGCCCGTGCATTGGAAAAACCCAAGATGTGTGTGCTTACTGGTGATCACGATCACACACTACTCGATGTGTTATCTGAGAGTGATGAAGATCCCATCACTTTGCGCAGCGAAAAGTCGATATGCAAAGCAGGCTCTAAGGGAATCCAGCGATTGCATGAGCAACAATTATTTGAAGGACCAGGAGAGTCATCTCAATCTCTCTCCTGCAGACGACCCTTTGGGAGTAGTGCGGTAGATTGCCACAGTCATCGTTGCAGCTACGTCTCCAGGTCTGATCGGAGGATGGGTCCAAGGGAATTGGCAATGACACCGGGACCTTGGGCACCCAAGTTGAGCCAACCCCTGCAAGGTGTTTTAACACCTTTGCCCGGCGAAAGCACTCAATGGAAGAAGCCGCGAGTCCGGAGAAGAGTGACCCCATCATCGACCACTCGGCCTAGTGTGCCACCAAGGAGAAACTTACTTCACTGCAGCAAGGTTGGAAGATGCTGCAGATGACTCTCTTTTGAAGAAAGGTGGCGAAGTGGAATCTGAGAAACAACCACAGCAGAGTGACAATGACGAGGCTCGAACAGTTGAGTCTGTCCCAGCTGAAGTGTCAGCTGCTTTGAAGGCTGATGACATTGTTCCTACAGTCGAGGCACAGGATGGAGATGCCCTGGGAGTTAACACTCTGAGCAATGAAAGTGCAATCCAAGGGGTTGAGACTCCTATGGATGCCAATGCTGAAGACCCAAAGACAGCTGCGACTGTCGAAGGGAATATTGAAGGCCTCACTGTAGTTGTCACTACTGGAGGTATTGAAGGCCCAAGGGAAGTTGAGACCTCCCCGGGTAAAGCTCAGGAGATTCAGAAGTTCAAAGCGCTAAGTCTAAGAAGGAGATAAGCGCACTTCATGACTCCCAGGAGAATCCTGACATATCATTTCTGGGGTCTGAAGATAAAGCTGAGTCCACACCCGTTGCACATCAAAAGGACCCAGCTGAGGATGTTCCCAAGAATACCAGTCAGTCGAGTTACAAAATTGCTCGTCAAACATTCAATTTCGATGATGAACCAAGCCCCCAAGTTTCATCATCATCCGATGACTCTGATGTTGTAGCAGAGGATCCGGTAATTCATTTAGAGAAATCTACTGAGACCGAAGAAGTTGTTAAGACAGCTGAGGCTCAGTCAGCTGGGCAACACATTCCAAACGCTCCAGCTAAAACCGAGTCATCTCGCACAGCTCCCACAACGGCGATAAAGAATCGAATCCACCGTAAACATCACAGTACAAACCGCACAAACAATCCCATATGTGCGAGATAATGCTTTTGAACAAGTATTTCCCTTTTCTATTGAATTGCCTGAGCTAGAGGAAGAGACCGCTAAAGAGCAGTGACGATTCACTGTAGAGAAGATCCCGTAATCCCTACCGACTCTATTGTGCTAGCAGACTTTGACTTCGATGCAGAATGGCCGGCAGCTGAATCAAGTGAGACAACTAAGATTCGTGAAGTCTTCAAGAAAATCTGTGAAGAGATTGAGAAGATCGGATGGCACCAAGCCTCACTAGACTTACGACTGGACAATAGAGATGCTGTTAGATAAATGTTTTTATCATGATTTTGATGATTATGTTCGATTTTGTTCAAATATGTTTTTAAACCAAAACTATGTCCCTAAATGTTGTCTAAATACTTCCGATCAACTTAAAATGTTTTTACTATTTTTCGGAGTATTTCTTGAAGTTTATTTTCAATAAAACATTGGACAACACATTTGTTTCAGTTCGACCGGCCGCCCTATAGGGCAACCCGTACTGAGTTGAGTCGAGAAACAAAAATGGGACGTAAGAAAAACAGGCGGGCGATCGGTCGACTGGTGGGCGACCGGTGTGGTCGACCTGGCCGATCGGCGTGGCGACCAGCACTGCAAGTTGGATTTTGTTCCGCTTCTTCTTTAAATTTCGTAAAATCGCTCGGGCAACCGTCACAGTCCGCGACTAAGAAGCGACCGTCGCACCCCCTTCGACCGGTCCCCCCGTGTAAAAATTCGCATAATTCAATTTCAATCTTATCTCTCGCGACCGATCGAACCCCATGTTTATCAAAAACTATCCGCTATGCTTTTTCGGACAATTTTTCCCTATTTTGTGGGATTGATTTCTAATAGCTATATTGATCATTTTAAATGGTTTCTTTTGCAGCAAATCACTCCCCAAGGAGGAGCCAATGTCCTGAAATGAAAGCCAAGTCCTCTCCTATAAATAGAGGCTTCATTCAAGCAACAAGATACAACACACAATATACAAGCAAAGAGCAATTGAGCAAACACTTTCATATATCTTGTTGTATTAGCCTAAGCACTTTCACTTGCACTTACTTGAGGTCTAGGCTTTTAATTCTTGATTACACTTGTACTCATATTGTATCAATCATTATTGAGTTGTAATCTTGATTTTGGTCATCATTCAACACAAGACATCCTTGTGAGTATTCTTGTGGAAAGAATACACTTGGGTGATCTAGGTGATAGGTGTTTGAAGGTTGTGGTAATCTTCAAAGGTGTTGTAAGAAGGTTGTGGTAATCCTCAAGGTGTTGTATTAATTTTTGGTAAATTAATAAAATCTTTTTTTCTTTTTAAAATCCATCCCGGAGATACTGGGGTGGTAGAGGATTAGGCCCTAGGTGGGTTGAACCTCTTTAAATCAACGAGTGTTGTTTATTTTCCGATTACATTTTTTGTTATCTACTCGTTGTTTCGAAAAAGAGGGTAATTTGCGAAAAATCGGCATAATCTATTCACCCCCCCTCTAGATTATTGTAGCCACTTGGACTTACAAGTGGTATCAAAGCCAAACTCTTTGGCTAGCTCGTTCCGAGTAAAGAGGAAAGATCCATGGCTACAAATGATGCTCATCTCACCACCGGCGCCTCCACAAATAAGCCACCACTATTCGACGCCAACAACTACGCATTTTGGAAAGACCGTATGGAGTGCTTCCTACAAGGGTGCGGGTTCGACATTTGGAATGTGGTCATTGAAGGAGTTGATCAACCAACAAAGAAATCGGAAGATGGCACTTTGGCTCCTAAACCTTTCAAGGAGTTTGATGAAAACGACAAAAAGGCTTTCTCTCTAAACGGTAAGGCCTTAAATATTTTGCATTGTTCTCTTACCGCCACCGAGTACAATCGCATAAGAGGCATAAGGTCGGCACATGAGGTTTGGGAAAAATTGGAGACAATCTATGAAGGGACTAAGAAAGTCAAGCAAGCAAGAAAGACCATGCTTGTTAAAGACTTCGAAAACTTTAACATGTATGATGGCGAAAGCATCTCCAAGATGGTGGAAAGGCTTGACAATATTGTCAATCCTCTTGTGGCCCTCGGCAAGGCCATCTCCGAAGAAGACAAGGTGACCAAGGTATTGAATGCACTTCCCGGTCATGGTCCGAAAAAGTAACGGCAATCACGGAGGCACAAAATCTTGAGACACTCAAGTTTGATGAACTTATTGGAAATCTACTCATATATGAAGTCTATCTCAAGGAGAGGAAAAATTCCAAACCATCCACAAATCAATCGGGTATGCAAATTATTTCTAAAGGTCTTGCTTCTTCTTCTAATAATGCATACTATGATAATGATGATGATGAGGAGGAGACAGCCGCACTTGTTCGAAAATTTGCAAAATTTGTAAATAAAAATAAAGCAAGAAAACCAAGAGATAATTCTTGCTTTAAATGCGGAAAACCCGGGCACTTCATCGCCGATTGCCCGAAGTCAAAACATGGGATGAACTACTCGAAACAACCGATGAGGAAGGAGAAACCGAACACGGTCTCATGGCTATAGACGATGAAAACAATGAGGTACACTCAAACTCTTCTACTTCCTCCATAGTTGATGACTTGCAATGTGATTTTGATGAATTGCAAATTGAGTTTCAAAATTTAATTGTTAAATACAAAAATTTGAAAAAGGAGCATAAGGAGATTAAAGTTGAAAAAGAAAAATTATTTACCTCTTATGAATCTCTAGACAAAGCTCATGCTCTTACTCTTACTAGAACTCATTCTCTTGAAACCGAAAAGGAATTGCTCACAAAAGAGATTGAACGTTTGAAAAATGATATGCATCGTTTCAACATAAGTACGGATAAAGTTACAAAAATTTTAGATGCACAAAGAGGTGAGCATTCCAAATCGGGACTTGGTTATAAGCCATTTCAAAGTGTTTTTAAGAAAAATAACCAAAGTCCGACTTTTGTACGTGCTAATAATACTCCTACTTGTTTTTATTGTGGCAAAGTTGGACATTATGCTAATAATTGCAAATTGAGAAATAGCTCAAGACATGTTTGGAGACCCAAAGGTCTCAAGACTAACCCCATGGACCCCAAAATTATAGGGTACCTAAAAGAAATTCTTTTGTAGGTAATAGGGGCTATAACCACAATGGAAGATTCAAAATGGCTCGTGGACAGCGGATGTTCACGCCATATGACCGGGAGGAGAGAACTTTTTACCAACATCAAACTCCAAGAAGAGGGTATGGTCATGTTCGCAATGGCAAAGGAAAAATTCTTGGAAATGGAGAAATTGGTAACTCTTCTTTCTCTCTTAGTAATGTTCTATTAGTTGAAGGGCTTAAGTTTAATTTGATAAGTGTTAGCCAACATTGTGATTCAAAATATGATGTTTCCTTTAATAAAGAAAAATGCCTTATACTTAAAAATGATGAAATTATTTGTGAAGCAAATAGAAAAGGCAATCTTTACAAAATTTGTACAAGTGATTTGATTAGTCAAAATGTTTCTTGTTTAGTCGCCAATAATGATTTAACTAGTTTATGGCATAGGCGACTTGGACATGTTGGATACAAGAATTTGAAAAATATTTACAAAAACCAACATGTGAAAGGACTACCCATATTGAATTTTGAAAATCTTGGCTTATGTGACACTTGTCAAAAAAACAAATTAGTTAAAAGTAGTTTTAAGCCCAAAAATGAAATTTCCACAACCAAACCTCTACAAATGCTTCACCTTGATTTGTATGGGGACATTGGTACGGCTAGTCTAAGTGGAAAACATTACACTTTTGTTATAGTCGATGATTTTTCAAGATATACTTGGGCTCTTTTTCTTACCAATAAAAACGATGCCGTTAATGAGTTTGTTAAGTTGTGTAGACTTATTGAGAATGAAAAAGAAGATACTATCAAGTCTATTCGAAGCGATCGAGGTGGAGAATTTGACGGTGAATTTAGAGTATTTTGTGAAACCAAAGGATATGCTCATAATTTCTCGGCTCCAAGGACACCTCAACAAAATGGAGTAGCCGAACGGAAAAATCGGACATTACAAGAAATGAGTCGGTCCATGCTCAACGAATTTTCACTTCCAAAGTATTTTTGGGCCGGCCGTAAGTACCGCTTGCTATGTCATTAATCGAGTTTATATTCGTCCTAAAATGAATAAAACTCCATATGAGCTTTGGAAAGGTAGAACTCCAAATATTAGTTATTTCAAGATATTTGGTTGTAAATGCTTTATTTTGAATACCAAGGATCAATTGGACAAACTTGATCCTAAGGCCGATGAAGGGATATTTATGGGATATTCAACAAAAAGTAAAGCATATCGGGTTTACAATAAGACTAGTGGAGTTGTTGAAGAATTCATCCATGTTAAATTCAATGAAGCTTCGGGAGTTGAAAGAATTCCTAATGATGAAAGTGATGAGGAGGATATTATTGAACAAATTGTTCAAATTGATGATCAACCGTCTACATCAAATGATCAACCGTCCACTTCAAATGGTTCTCAAGAAGATAGAGGTGATATCTCGGATCTTCCCGTTGCATTGAAATTTAAGGGAGATCACCCAAAAGATCTTATTATTGGTGATCCCCTTGACAAAGTGATGACTCGGAGAAAATTTGCCGAGAAAGCTCTTATTTCTCAAAAAGAGCCTAAAAATGCTAAAGAAGCTATTGAAGATGAGGATTGGTTTCTAGAGATGCAAGAGGAGTTGAATCAATTTGAAAGAAATGATGTATGGGAATTGGTACCTTGTCCTCCTTCTCAAACCATTATTGGCACAAAATGGGTTTTCCTAACAAACTTGATGATCAAGGCAACATTGTTCGAAATAAGGCAAGGTTAGTAGCTCAAGGGTATTGTCAAGAAGAAGGTATTGACTATGATGAAACTTTTGCACCCGTAGCACGTTTAGAAGCTATTCGTATTTTGCTTGCCTATTCTTGCTTTAAAAAATTTCAAACTTTACCAAATGGATGTTAAATCCGCCTTCTTAAATGGTATTATTCAAGAAGAAGTCTATGTAAAACAACCTCCGGGTTTGAAAATTTTCTAGGCCTAATGATGTTTATAAACTTAAAAGGCCTTGTATGGTTTAAAACAAGCACCCCGTGCATGGTATGATAGACTTAGTTCCTTTCTTTTACAAAATGGTTTTATAAGAGGTAAAGTTGATACAACTCTATTTGTTTTTGAAAAGGGGCAAGATTGTTTACTTGTGCAAATATATGTTGATGATATTATCTTTGGTGCTACTAATGATTCTTTGTGCAAGAAATTTTCTAAGTTAATGCAAGGAAAATTCAAGATGAGTATGATGGGGAGCTTAACTTCTTTCTTGGACTTCAAATTAAGCAATGTCAAGAAGGTATTTATATTTCGCAATCAAAGTATACAAAAGAACTTTTGAAAAAGTTCGGCATTGAAGAAGGAAGAACCGTCTCTACTCCTATGGCAACAAATGTCAAAATTGACAAAGATGAGAAAGGCAAGTCCGTGGATGAATCAAAGTATCGAGGTATGATTGGTAGTTTACTTTATTTAACCGCTAGTAGACCGGACATTCTTCATGCCGTATGCCTATGTGCTCGTTTTCAAAGAAATCTCAAAGAATCTCACATGAGTGCCGTTAAAAGGATTTTTCGATATTTGAAAGGCACCATTCAATATGGTTTATTTTATCCAAAGAATGAAAAATTTTCTCTTAAAGGTTATAGTGATTCGGACTATGCGGAAATATTGATGATCGGAAAAGTACTTCCGGATCATGTCAATTTTTAGGCGATTACCTAGTTTCTTGGTTTTCAAAGAAGCAAAATTGTGTTTCTCTTTCAACGGCCGGGAATATATTTCCGCCGCATTTTGTTGTACTCAACTTCTTTGGATGAAACAAACCTTAGCGGATTACAAATGCTCTTTTGAAAATGTACCTATCTTTTGTGATAATATATCCGCTATAAATATTGCTCAAAACCCGGTTCATCATAACCGTACTAAACATATTGAGATTCGACATCATTTTCTAAGGGATTGTGTTTCAAAACGTAAAATTGAGATATCCTTTGTACCATCTCAAGATCAATTAGCGGATATTTTCACAAAACCGCTATCTTCCGAGACTTTTTCTTCAATACGAGCTCGGTTAGGCATAATGCATATTGAATGAAGCTTACATTTGCATTTTGCACGTTTTTAAAACTTAGGGGCGAAAAATCAGATTTTTGGTTGAAAATTCGGATTTTGGAAAAACTGACAAAACAGTGGGCTGAAGGAGTTGAGGGCAACCGGTCGCCCTCAACCTCGACCGGTCGCCCTAAGCTATTTTTTGGCTTTTAAACGTTTTGTCTTCAGCATTCTTCATTTTAACAAATATTTGGCCATTTTTCGTCCCCTTTGCCAAATTCACTCAAATTTCATTTAAAAATGAATTTCATGCATATCTTACACAACATGGACATTATATAGCATGATCATCATCATTATGGCCCACTCTTTCCGATCAAATGGTAAGAATTTCGCTTCTTTTACTCAATTGGGTGGAACCCTTGAGTTTTCGAGTTTCTTGAAAAATTTTGATGTAATTTTTCGTATGATCATGATGAGCTTGGTTGTTGTGTTGTTATGTATGATGAGTGACATGAATTGATGTTGAAAATTTTTGGCTTAAACCATTTACAAAGGTTATGTACAACCTCTTCTATTCTTAACGCACACAAGGTGTTCGATGATATGTCGCAATGAAAATTTCAACTTATACATGATTCTCTTTCTTTCAAAAGTTTTCTATACTTATTGAGATCATGTTTTGACAAACAAAACAAGCGTATGAACTCTTCATATTACATTTCTCCCATTTTCCTTGGATTATTATGCTTTAATTGCTCAACGGTTAATAAACCGTCCCTTTGGCGCACTTTGATATTATTGTATGGTGTTTTCACCATTCTAACGTTCTTTTTGATGATTCCAAAGGGGGAGAAACAGGATATTAGCTCATTAGCTCAAGAAAAGCTAATAAAAGCTCGCAATAAGTATTGTGAACTCTAATACCTAGTCCATGGCTTGAATTTTGGACTCGGATGAAATTGTTTATAAGTTTTGTGACAGGGGGAGCTCCTTAGCTCATGATGCATTCTATATAAGCTTGTTATAGCTTGTGCTTCTTACTTATAATAATCGTTTGTTGATATGCTCATAAATAGGGGGAGCTTTATATGAAATACTTCTAACGGATAGTTTACTCGTAAACTCGTAAAACCGTAAATTTTATTTGGTTTTTAAAATCGTCCTCAAGAAAATTGTTTTGGTTTGTAATCATCAAAAAGGGGGAGTTTGTTAGATAAATGTTTTTATCATGATTTGGATGATTATGTTCGATTTTGTTCAAATATGTTTTTAACCCAAAACTATGTCCCTAAATATTGTCTAAATACTTCCGATCAACTTAAAATGTTTTTACTATTTTTCGAGTATTTATTGAAGTTTATTTTCAATAAAACATTGACAACACATTTGTTTCAGCTCGACCGGTCGCCCTATAGGCAACCCGACTGAGTTGGGTCGAGAAACAAAAATGGGACGTAAGAAAAATAGGCAGGGCGGCCACAACCAGGTGGGCGACCGGTGTGTCGACCGGCCGACGGCGGGCGGGCGACCTGTACTGCAAGTTGGATTTTTGTTCCGACTTCTCTGTTTCGTAAAATCGCCAAGGCAACCGGTCACAGCTAAGGGCGACCGGGTCGCACCCCCTTCGACCGGTCCCCCGTAAAAATTCGCAGAATTCAATTTCAATCTTATCTCTCGCGCGACCGGTCGAACCCCATGTTTATCAAAAACTATCCGCTGCGTTTTTCAGACAACTTTTCCCTATTTTGTGGGATTGGTTTCTAACACTATATTGATCATTTTAAATGGTTTCTTTTGCAGCAAATCACTCCCCAAGGAGGAGCCAATGTCCGAAAATGAAAGCCAAGTCCTCTCCTATAAATAGAGGCTTCATTCAAGCAACAAGATACAACACACAATATACAAGCAAAGAGCAATTGAGCAAACACTTTCATATATCTTGTTGTATTAGCCTAAGCACTTTCACTTGCACTTACTTGAGGTCTAGGCTTTTAATTCTTGATTACACTTGTACTCATATTGTATCAATCATTATTGAGTTGTAATCTTGATTTTGGTCATCATTCAACACAAGACATCCTTGTGAGTATTCTTGTGGTAAGAATACACTTGGGTGATCTAGGTGATAGGTGTTTGAAGGTTGTGGTAATCTTCAAAGGTGTTGTAAGAGGGTTGTGGTAATCCTCAAGGTGGTGAAAGAGGGTTGTGGTAATCCTCAAGGTGTTGTATTAATTTTTGGTAAATTAATAAAATCTTTTTTTCTTTTTAAAATCCATCCCGAGATACTCGGGGTGGTAGAGATTAGGCCCTAGGTGGGTTGAACCTCTTTAAATCAACGAGTGTTGTTTATTTTCCGCAGTTACATTTTTGTTATCTACTCGTTGTTTCGAAAAAGAGGGTAATTTGCGAAAAATCGGCATAATCTATTCACCCCCCCTCTAGATTATTGTAGCCACTTGGACTTACAGATGCCACCCTCACAGCAGATTTGAGAGGGATAATGGTAAGGATCAGGGAGTGGTCTCAACAGCAGACTGCCATGCGATACGAGCAAGTTTGCTATTTTAAGGCGTTATACAATAAAATGCTTGTTTGGAGTGCTGACAACACTTCGAACAGGCACACAATGTGCGAATATATTGAGAGATTGCATGCCTCTCACAAAACAGAAATGGAGCTACTGCGTGAATTTCAGAGAAAATAAATTATGCGACTTGAGGAGACTATGAATGCAAAATTCAGCCTTCTCATGGCTGAAATGAAATTGGTGGCAGCCGAGTCCAAAGCCACTCGTTCGAATTTTGGACAGGCTTACGCGGCTGGACTCCAAACACTCTCGCTCGCCGAGACTCGACTTTATGCTTGCAAGCATGTTCCCTGGGGTCCCTCTTTCCTTTGATGATGCCAAAAAGGGGGAAGAGGAGTCCCTAAGGAGTTGAAAAGAATAAAAGGTGAAAGATTATGAAGCCAAAATGACGGTAGGCCGAGAAGAAGAAGGGAAAAGCAACTCGGGGGAACTTTCAAGGACTTGACATTAATGATTGCCAAACCCCTCAAATAGGTCATGTTACGGCCTCAATTATCGCAAAACTTCCAAAGGTGACCGCCGATCGAACACTCTATTGTGCCAATGTCAGAGAAAAAACAAATAGTAGAAGAAGGGATGGTAGAGTTCGACAAGAAGATGGATGCCCACGTCGAAGAAGTGTTGAAACAATATGGTGGCATTTCGGCAGGAAAGGATCAAGATGCCATACCTGACAATGGATCCGAGCCAAGATCGCTTGAAGAATTCAAGACGCTCGAATCCGAAGGCTATTTCCAAAACATGTCCGTAGCCCAAGCCTCGGGATCTCAGATCGGGAGAAGGGTCTTAAATTGTGCGAAAAAGTCGATAAGCGTGAGACTACCAAAGAACCATTCAAATTGGTAAGTAGAAGACTCATGTACAGTATACACCCAGAGGAAGGAATAAGTGGTGGAGGAAGAGGCTTTCAACCTCGTCCAAGACCCAAGAACATCGAATATGTGGATCCCAGAAATAAAGGGAGACTCTACTGGGCTGGGTATGATGAAGTAGCAAATCTGGAGGTGGCTTGGAAGAATGTTGAAGCCGTGAGAAGAAAGGAAGAGGAGAACAGAAGGCAAACAGAGCAATGGCTCGAGAGAAAGCGGAAGGATGATGCTTCTAAAAGAGCTTATGAAAAGAAGCGAAAAGAAGAAGAAAAGAAAAAGAAAGAGAGCTGATGATTTTGACAGAGCTGAAGAGGAAAGAAGGAGGCACTGAAGGCGATGAAGTGTTGTTGTGAATCCTTCATGTATTTTACTTATGTAAATACATTTTTGTAAGTCATCTGTATACTTAGTGAAGTGTTCCGTAATTTTTCACTCTGTATTTATATCCTAGCATAGATGTCTGTGTATTTTACTTTGATATAGAATGCTCAGATACTAAATGTAAACAGTTGTGTAAAGGACAAGAATGCTATGATCAATAAAACGATCGATTCTACGCATACATTCTTTGTTACTGCATTGTCTGTATGTATCTTTGTTGTTTACATGTTGTTTATTGCTTTTAAGTTTTGGCATCATCAAAAAGGGGGGAAATTGTTGGGAAATTTATTTATAGATTTTGATGAATGCCATGTAAAACTTAAACTAGAAAGTTAGCACCCCATTTTTCTTGTAATTTTCATTGTAATAGATAGGGCTGGAAAAGCTGAGTCAAGTCAGCTATGCCTAGAAGTACAAGAATTCAACTGAAGACTGAAGTGAAGACTCCGCTGTGGAACAACTGAGTATGGCCAAGAAAGAAGATCAAGAACTCGACTGAAGGTGTATCAGCTGAGGAACATCTGTGTAAAGAGTTAGTCAAAGTCAACTCAAGAAGCCAAGTCTCAAGTTGAAGTGACAGATGAGTCTTCCAATGATTGGAGCAGACTCAAGTCACCTGGGGAAAAAGGCAACAGCCAAGAGGAGTTAACTGAAATGAATCTGTTGCACAGAAGTCAAGAACATTACTTAAATAAGTAATACTTCCATGCTTCCAGGTCTTAAAGTGATTGTCCCAGAAGCGTGCAAAAGGAATAAACCAATGGGAAGCACTGCACCTCATGTCAGAACCTGAAAAGCTGCACATTCATTTAATACGAGGAAAGGTTTACATCTCAAGATTGAGGACCAAGAAAATATAAGCCAACGAACACGAGTGACTTTAGAAAATAAGCCTATCTCTTCAACGGGTAGATTTTTGAAAGTTCACTATAAAAGGCTGAGGAAATTCATTGAGAAAAGGTTACCTGAACCACGAACAAGCAAGTAATATTCAAGCTATAAACCTGTAAATATTCTCAAAGATATTCAAGCAAATCCTCAGGCCTGAAACTCGAAGAAAATCGATCCAACACAAGCTGTGAAGGAAAGACAACTTCAAACTGTTGAAGAGGAAACTTTTGAAGAATCAAAAGGGGTCTACTTTCCAAGGAGGATTGTAGGAAGGTTCAAGGTCGAACCAGTATCAAGTTATTAGAGGGCTTCGTGATCAAATCCAAGATCTTGAGAAAGTGAGTTGAAGTAGCAAGACAGCTGCCCTGTGAAGAAGCTGAGTCGAAAGAGAAGTCAGCTGTGTGATCAAGGATGTCTCTAGACTATTGGCCACTTTGTAAACAGATCTTTTACATAGTGGATTCCTCCAGGAGTTGGAGAAGAGAGAACTAGAAGAATTACCCCATCTTCGAACCTCTATAAAAATTAACTGTGTCATTTATTTTTCAAAGACTTTTATATTTCTCGCATATTTACTTGATATCTCTTTAAATTCATTTGCTATCCAACCGATAAATAACCAAGACCTAAAATCGTGTTAAAACAAGTTTTAAACAAATCAAAGGGTGTTAAGTCCTCCTACGATAAAACCAACACAAACCAAGTTAAGGCTTAGGTTAAACAAATTGAGTTATTCTATCAACAAATATCGAGTCCATTGAGTGGCTAACTCTATTTGAATAACCAACTTAGTTGTCCCTCAAGGACTTAGCCGTTTGTGTTAACTCGTTGTATTTTAAAAGGACTAAAATCGAAAAGTTGGTAAGGTTTATTCAACCCCCCCTTCTAAACTTTACTCACACCCCTTGGGACCTACAGAGATGACTAATGCATATGCCAACTTTTCCATCGGAGGATATCGTAGTTCGGCGTCATGCCAGGCTTGGCTAATGTAATAAACTGAATGTTAAATCGAGTTATCCAATCGAATGAGTACCGAGCTGACGACATATTTTGAAACTGCGAGATACAAATACAAGTTTTCGCCCTGGCTCGGTTTTTGTAGAATAGGGACGGATGCCAAATGTTGTTTTCGTGATTCAAATGTTGCATGTATTTGTTCGGTCCATTCGAAATCCTTATTTTTCTTGATTATCTCGTAGAATGGTTTACATTTATATGTTGATCTCGAGAGGAATCTACTTAAAGCGGCTAGGCGCCCAGTTAAGCTCGAACTTTCTCAACATAATTAGGGGATTCCGGTGTCGATTATAGCTTTGATTTTATCAGATTAGCTTCAATTCCTTTCTCGATCGACCATGTATCCTAAAAATTTACCCGAGCCGACCCTAAATGTGCACTTTTTTGGATTTAACATCATCTTATACTCGCGTAAAATTTTAAACATTTCATTAAGATCAGAAAGGTGGTGGGCAGCATACAAAGACTTTACAAGCATGTAATCTACATATACCTCCATTGTATGCCCTATCAACTTATCAAACATTTTCTGACTAACCTTTGATAGGTCGCCCAAAGATTCTTAAGCCAAACGGCATCATCTTGTAAAAAAGATACGCCCGAAATGAGTAGAAGGAAGTGTTTTCTTCATTGTCCGGGTGCATCCGGATCTGATTGTAGCCCAAGTACGCATCCATGAAGCTCATTAATTCGTGTCCAACCATGGCATCGACCATGTAATCGATATTCGGAAGAGGATAACTTTCCTTCGGGCATGCCTTGTTCAAATCGAAGTCCACGCAGACGCCATCCGTCCTCTTACTCTTTTTGACCAATATAGGGTTGGCTAACCATCGGGGTAAAGTTCCTCCCCGATGAACTGATTATCCAACAATTTG
This sequence comes from Rehmannia glutinosa, assembly GCA_016081115.2. NCBI lineage: Eukaryota > Viridiplantae > Streptophyta > Magnoliopsida > Lamiales > Orobanchaceae > Rehmannia > Rehmannia glutinosa. The sequence goes on along the minus strand of CM071931.1, from coordinate 38,155,469 downwards.
ACGACTTTAGCCTCCAAAGTCTTTCTTGTCGTCGGCCAAGTTCGCTTCTCTTCCGGATCACCGGCCGATAGGTAAGGTCGATGTTGAATGGTGGCGGCAGGCGTGTTTGGGGTCGGTGCCAGGCATGTCCACGTGAGTCCACACAAATACATCCAAGTTGTTGCTCAAAAATTTGATCGCTCACGACCGGAGCGCTCTTGCAAATTATGACCGATTCTTAGTTGACATTGGTTCGCTTATCGACATCTACTATGTCAACGTCTTCTACTCGGTTCAAATGTTTGCGTTTCTTACTTTGTCCTTCTTTTTCTACAAAAGCAACTCTTCTTCCTCGGTAATTGGCTCTTTCCCGTGTCACCGCCTGGCCACCTTCTATTGAATTTTCTTGTTCGGTTTTCTTTTTCAAAGATTTCGCTACTTCTCGGTTGTGTCGGTACCCGATCTACTCTCCTTTTTCCGACCTGCTAGACTCCCCTTTTTCAATCACATTTATTTCCACTGCCTGGTCTTAAGGGAGCATTCCTTGATTCTCGTTGATTTCCTTGTGGATACCTTCACCATCCGGAGTTGTAAATTTGATGCAAAAGTGATAGACCGAGACATGTACCGCTTTGGATGATAAAGCAAAGTGGCATCAATGATGGCATTATTCAAATTAGAATTGATGATTTTAAAGGTAGTTATGACTGTCCTCTTATGCGCCCCCTGTCCGAGTTGTATGGACAGGTTTACCTCCCCGAGTGGGATGATCATTCCTCCTCCGAAACCCAGGATGTTGTTGTTGCAGGGTTAAATATAGTTATCGTCGATGTTTAACCTTCTGAAAGCTCTGATGTATATGACTAGGGCGTAGCTTCCTAAGTTGACCAGGATCCTGTGCACGGGGATGCCCATGATCGATGTCGTCACGACCAGAGGATCGGAATGGGGATGTACAAGTTGGTTGGCATCTTGGTCGGAGAAAGTAAAGTACCCCGTTGGTTGGCCTTCCCTGATTTCTAACTCGGACTGTTGCCCGAAGATTCGTAGCTTCTCCGACTTCTGCCTTTCTCTTTCGGATGGAGCGGTTATCTTCGCACTATTAGTGTTGATCAATGCCAAGATTTCTTGTCCGGGGTTCTCGTTAAGAGGTGGTAAATGTTCGATTTGCCACCACTCGGATTTGTTCCTAAGCGAGTGGGCGGTGGTGGTGGGAGCTCATGAACATATCACTTTAATCCTCCCCTTTGGACAATTCTCATGATTTCTCGAATAAGGTCTCGGCATTCGTTGGTCTCATGCCCGATCGACTTGTGATAGCAGCAATATCTGTTGCCGTCCATTTTAGACAGATCCAGCTTCAGCGGGCGAGCCGGTGGTAGCAAGTTGAGGTTCTTAATGTCATTCCAAATAGCTAACGGAGTGTGAGTTAAGGTACTTCTCATGGTCGCCACCTCATCGTGGACTTCTTGGTATGATTTATAACCCGTAGTAGACTGTCGAGAATGACTTAAATCCCGACCCCGACCTCGAGGAAGCTTTTTCTTGAAATCTTTCTTCGCACCCGCATTTTCTCGCTTTACGCTTGCCCCCGACTTGTGAGTGGCATAGTTGAATCGAGACTGGGGAGCAAGCCTTGCCATGGCCGCTATGAGCATTGCATCATCCGAGACCGGTTCTGTCTCGCGGATTTGCTTGTTGAATGCGGGCGATGTAACTTTTCAATTCATTTTTGCCTTGCTTAATGTTCACAAGAGAATCTTTCACAAATTGCGCGGACTTTGGATGTCAAGAAGTGAGTAGTGAAGGCAGCATCGATCGTTCCATGAGCAAATGGACCCTTGAGGCAAAGTTCGAACCATCGATGAGCTCGACGCCAATGTTAACGGGAATGCCCTACAAAGAATGGCGTCGCTCGGGCCGTATAATTCCGTCCACGCCAGGTATTTGTGGATGTGAGTAGTGGGGTCGGTTTCACCATCGTATAAACCAATTTGAGGGACCTTGAACTTCAAAGGGAGATGAGCCGCTAAAATGTGGGGGGCAAATGGTGATACCACATTTGGCCGACCTGTCACAGGGCTCGGCTAGTAGTGAGCATCTTCTGGCATTTTCTCCAACTCGTTGGCACCGTAGGCGGAGGATTTCTGCTTCTCTTTCGTTAATCGGGCTGGGGCCCTGAGCTCGATTGGCCCTAGTTGGTTCTTGATCAGCAGGAAACTGAAGTCTGGAGATGATAGACTGTAAAGGTCATTCTCGAACTGGGCCAGGTCCTAAGTGTCTGGCAAATACTGAACGCGCCCGATGGGGGCGATGGAGTAAAGGCAACACTTCCGCCACTTTGTTGCATTCACCTGCGTCGTCCCGGGGCCTCCTTCTATCATGCCTTTCATCAGGCTGCCTGTTGCGGAAATTGACCTCTTCGTTGTCTTGGTTTGAGGGTGCTTGGTTTTGGGGGTTTCGCGGCAGATTCGCGTGTGGAGGGTCTACTGGTGGAGGAGGTTGGATTTGTGGCTGAGTGTTTGGAGGGTTTGCGAGTGCTTGGACGACTAGCTGGTTCATTTGCTGGATGAAACTGGGGTTCGTAAGGAGTTGTGTAATGGGTAGTAGAACTACGCCCCCAGTCCCGGCTGGAGGCACATTTTGGCCATTTTGGGTATCTTGTAGTGGATCGTCTTACCTACGGGGGTTTCTCGAGTTTTTACTCATTTTTAGTTGATAGAGAAGATAGGTTACCTTGCTGGAATTTTTAGAACTCTCTGAAATGTTGACTGGACCAAATGGGCCCTCCTTCTAGCACCAATTTGTTGATGTGCTTCTTGGACCAACAAGGAAACTACCCGAATTGTATGACTTGGAAAATAAAAGTAAACACTTGGAAATTGCAAAAAGTGGCTAATTCGCTTTTTATTATGAAGACCGAAAGCGGAGCGTATCCGGCCTCGGGTTGTACACCGAATTTGAATTTTACAAGCTATATAGTACAGCTTTCACTCCTATCTTTTTCTTAATAAATGAGATCTATTTATACTATTACAATTAGTGGGCTAATCATCATCACATCTAAGATAATAGTGGGATAATTGTGGGACACGTGTCTTCTCCTCTTGTATGCATAGGGTGCATGCGCCATATGTTGAGAAAGCTTTGACTTGTCCTATCGACTCGTTGACAGTGGCACCTTGGTCCGCCACATCGGTGTGTTGAATCCATTTAGTGGGAGATTTATTGAGTGGAGCACTTAATGGAATTATTTTATTGTAGTGGGTCGGGCTCGCTCGCAGCCACGCGTCATCGGGTCGGCTTCTTACGTCATCCTGGTCGCCCACGTCATCTTGGGGCGCTTTACGCTCATCATCACCTGAATGGCCACGTGGAAATATTTTGTCCAGCTTGGCTCGGTTATCATCATAAAGCATACGTCATGTACATATAAATCAATCCACTATTTGATGCGATTATCGGTTTGTGTTCTTAAATGTTTGCTTGAATAAATTAAACGACTCAATTTATACCTTTGATGTAGTTCGATTAATGAAGGGAACGAAAGAATTCTCATTCTACACTTAGAACACCTTCATAAGCTTTCCGTCAACTCTTTCAATGAATCTGCCAAAAAGATTGACCAAAAACTCTAAGAGTCCATTTGGATGGAGGGATTTGAAATTCCAAGGGATTTCAAATGAATGGATTTCAAACTCCTTGAATTTGAAATCAACATCTTATTTGGATATGTAGATTTATGTAGGGATTTCTAATTCATCGTAAATTTTGAGAAAAAAAAATTTAAAAACTTTCTTCATTTTCTTAATTGACATTTAATAAATAAAAATAAAAGATATAATCTTATTATTTTATAAATAATTATAATTTTATACACTAATAAAAATATGGAATATATAACTTTTATTATTTGTGAATATGTGTGTGTGAAAATAGTGCGGTGTGAATATGTGAGAGAGAGTATGCGAGAGAGAGTCTGCCTGAGTGTGTGTGAGTGTGTGTAAGTGTGTGTAGTGTGTATGCGGTGTGTGTAAATGTGTGTAGTGTAAGTTAATTATATATTTGTTGTTAGTTAATTATACACCACATAATCTCTATGTATTAACTCTCAAAGTCACCTCAACACTTTAATCTTTCGATGTGGGATAGATATTCCAACTTTTCACTTTGTGACGCTTTTTAATAAGTGTCGTTATTTTAATGACACAAGCAATAAAAGTGTAAGTAAATTTTTAAAATTTGGCGACAAATAAAAAAATGCGTAAGTAAATTAGAAAGTGTCATCAATTTTATGACGCTTTTTACTAAGCGTTGTTATTTTAAGGACACAAATAAAAAAAGTGTAAGTAAATTCTATAATTATCGTGACACTTATAAAAAAAGTCAGTAATTTTATTAAGATAATGACACTTCAATAAAAGCGTCACTAAATTTACTAAAATGCTAACGCTTTCTAATAAATGTCACTAATTTCTATAATTTACAACGCTTTTTAAAAAGCGTCATTAAATACTTATTTATAATGACGCTATTTGGTAGCGTCATTAAATTTGTGTTGGGATAGATCATTTTTCTTGTAGTGTGTGTGTGCATTGCGTGTAAATGTGTGCAGTGAGTGTAGTGTGTGTAATGTGTGCGGTGTGTAAATTGCAAGTGACTATAAAAGGAGAAAAAAAAAAGGATGGATTTCAAATGACAGTTTTGGGAGGGATTTAAAATCCTTTGAAAATGAACTAAAACATAAAGATGGATTTTTTTTTTAAATCCATTAATTTGGATTTATTTGTCAAACAAGGGTGTGGATTTAGCTAAGGATTTCAAATTCCTCATCTCAAATCTCCTCCCAAATCCCCCATCCAAATGCACCCTAAGTGTAGTTCCTCCAACGGTATTCACACCTCGAGCAAATCCACAAACACTTTCTAATCTAATTTAGACGTAAATAAAAACTCTGAAATCAAAATGTGACAGGAAGAATTGATATTTCATTTAAAAAAATTATGAAACCATTTCGATGGAGTATGTAGGTAAAATAAAAAGAAAACGCAAGGTTGGAGACTGGAGATGGACCGAAATTTTGAGTGCCAAAACTATTGATTTTTTGTCCCCTCGTTACTAATATTTGTCATTTGATTTTTTTAATTCTTATAATGGACCGTTTCATGGATATTTTTCCGTGTGCAGGTTTAGATCAGGTCAAATTAATATATACCTTAAATATCGCCTCGTGATTCACAAACTCTTGCAGCAGGACTGCAGTTTCAGCTTATCGATCTCCAAGTTCGTGTCTTTCTTCCTTTTTTCCTACCTTCTTCTGAAGCTTTTGGTAGCCCAAGTCGGTGACTGCTTCTTCCTATTTTGTATCTATGAGATTTCTGCCATTAACAACCTGAAAAGCTTCATTTTCATTTATTTGACCATATAATGTAGGCTTTTAAGCTTTAAAACTCAATTAATGGAGATTTTAAGTTTCAAATCTGAATCTTTACTCATCCACTTGGTTTTGCAACGGAATTGAAGGAAAAGAAGAAGAAAAAAGAGGAAAAATGAGGACGGAAGGGAAAACAAAAAAGAAGAAAAAAGAGGAAAAAGAACAGCATCCTTGGAAACCACCGCAGGTGTTAGCGCATCAGAGACTCAAGGAGCTGGTGCATGCATGTCCAAGACTTTGAGCGGCTCTTTCAACCCCGACTGCGGAAGTGTTATGACCGAGGACTAGAATTTGCTGCTCCATGTGATATTGCTATTCATTGTGTTGAAACTGACTTAAGAACTTAGTAATATATGGCCAGCGAACATTCTGCTAGCTAATAACATTGATAATGAACTCAAGCATATTTTTCACAATATTCGCTGTCCCCTCCCCTCGGATTCAAGGATCATTTCTTGTCAATTTGTTCCTAGAGAGTTGCACATGCGAAGCAAGTTCAGTTTTTTAAAGTGTTTCCGTTAGTTATGGAAAAGATGCTCTGTGCAACTTGTAAGCAGGTTCAGTTATTCAACGTGTTTCTGTTAGTGATGGAAAGGATACTAAGCCTATTTGGCTAAGTCCTGTCCTGTCCGTCTTGATTTGAAATAGTGAAAGTTTCTTTTTTCCCATACAAAAAAAAAAAATGCGTGCAACTCTTTAACCGCATAATAACATCATCGACTTTAAGAACTGAAGCTTTAGCAGCGCAATGAGGCAGTTTTTAACAAGGATAACAAATTCGTGTTAGACAAAAAAAAAATATGAGGAAGCTTTGGTGGCGCAGTTGAAATTCAAATTTGGACATTATAGTCATAAATATATTACAATTTGTACACAAGAAACTGAATCTTGTAATAATGGTAAAGAGCGGAAAGGTCTGGAATATTAACAGGTGGTCACCAGTTGCAACCTTAAATTACAGATGTGAAGAGAAGCAGGTTTTTGGCATCACGACAATATCAGACGGAGAATATCCCCTGAAAACTTGAATGACTTCTCCGTTTCCTCCAGGCAATGATCCTTCTCCTCTCTAGTCCAGCTCTGTCATATCACCACCATGTAAAAGCATTAGTTATATAGTCCCTCCATATCACAAACCCAATCATTAGAACCGTTTTCTTATTTAAAAACATTAAATATATATTTTTTAACAAAGAAAACTATTAAAAATATATTTTTCTAAGTAAAATATATACAATTATTTTAAAATAATAATAATAAAATTACATGAGTCGGGTCTGTGTCGGAGAATGAAACCCAACCCCATTTAAACTATTAAAACCCGACCCAAATGGGTGGGTTTGGGGGTCACCCGTTCCCACTGCCATCCCTTTCATAAACTTTCGTCAACAAAGGGTACAATAGAAAAAACTATAACTGCAAGTGTTAAAAGAAGGGGCACCAAGTTCATACTTCAGCAACTCTATTTAGCTTATCTCGGACATTCTGCAATAGTTGGGTTAGGTCACCATCCCATTTGTAGAACTCCAATTCCTTGCCGTTAAGAATCTTCTCCGCTACCTGATCAGAAATATAAGTAGCTAGAATGAGCATGATGTTTGCGTTCACCATCTCTCTTATCTATAAACTATTATTCTCTGATTTACATGTACTTGGGGAAGGGGGTGGCTAGACAACTATAACAGCAAAATGCTTATCAGAAATGGCAAAGAACACACAAAAAATTGAAAAACATAAAATAAGACAACCTAAATTAAAAAGTAATAAAGTGAAATAAAAGTGGTACTCATTACAAAATGAGTGAAAATATAGCTGCATCTCGAGTATAGATACATATGGACCGAAAGGAAGCAATTACAATACTCTTTCTGAAAGAAGAATATTAATAGAATTCACCAACACTAAAGGTTCTCACATCAATTTCAAGAAGAATAGTGCAGACAAAAACAGAAATCCAGAACACTTGTTGCCAAACATGCGGGCGGTAGCCACATATGTGCTATATGATATTGAAGATAACAGAAATTTTGGTAATTTGAATCACCCATAAAAAGAAATAGGTGTTGAAAATCTTGCATGAACTGCATTAAAAATTTTGGATTGCTAAATGAACTTTCGGGGATGGTCAAATTACATAAGCTACAAACTCAGTTGGTCATTATGCTGATGTGGCGGGCTACCTCTTCATGAGCCAAATAATAAAATATATAAAAAAGAATGATTTATTGTTGGTTATTTGCATCTTCCACACCTTAGATTGGAGTTTTCTCGTCCATCTCTATTAGGTTTAAATCATTTGCATGTACTCTGTAATACCCAAACTATATTTATTTTAAGATGCGATTTTTAGTTATTTAGGGCTTAATTTCTTAACTTCTTATTTTAAAAATCCAATATTTTTTTTAAGCCCAAAAATCTTATTAGCCCAAATTCAAGTTAAGCCAATTATGACTTTAGCCCATTGTATATTCATTCCTTTTCAGCAAGCCCAAGTTTAACCCATTGTCATTTTAGCCCGTTATAAGTTCTCTCCCCAGTTAAAAAGATTTCAGATAGACTTCCACGATTTCAAACTCTGGGAAAATCTTTTATCTTCCTTATCAACTTACACGAAAAATTTAAAATAGCCTATTAAGTCAAATCTTTAATCAGATTCTTTAGAGTCCTTTTTACTTCAGGATAATTAGTCATAACTTGTATTTAAACAGAACCGCTGAGATTGTCCTACAAACTTTTACGTAAATTATCTTTTTTTTCCGTGTTCTTTCTCCCAGCCAAATTGTACCGTCCGCAATCTACCGACACCACCCACATTAAGTCATCCCCAAATAATTCAATCCAGCTAAATTCAACACCAACAACAAACATAGCAGGGAGAAGAGTTGCAGCGGCCTTCATCGCTGCGCCGCGAACCACAAATCTTGAAAACAAACAGCCCAACACCAAACTTCCAAGTTCACCTCGAAAATAACTCACCATAGTCCAGCCATGACTACCTCGTCGGAATACGCTGACCCAACGCCCAAAAACACCAAACTCAACTCGGTCCATCGAAATTGCCGGAAAACCGCTCACAGTCGGCACCAAAGAGAGAAGTAACAGGGGGAGGAAATTAAAAAAAAGAAAAAGAAATAAAGGAGAGAAAGTGGGCTGTAGAAGAAAAAGGAGAAAGAATCAGAGATGGGATTTGAGTTCTCTGGATGGGGGGCCGGCTAGAAGGCAGCCCTCCCTCGCTGCCTCCTCTTGGAGGGGTGATGGCCCATGGGATAATGGAGTTACTTCAGCCCATATGAACATAAAGCCCTTCAATGACGGCCTCAATTCTTCAGGACATTCTTCGCACGGCAACATTGGCCCAGGCACTTCATCCAACCATGGAGCTCAAGGAATTTCACCACTTCCTTCACCGCGCGATTTTACTTTTGCCCAAAAGGTTTCTGGTAAATGCCCTAATCTGGACTCATCTTTACTTCGATCCCAAGGTAATCCTAAAACCTACTCCTCTATTGTTAATGAATTAGCTTATTCTATTCCTGAACCGGTAAAAAAGGGAGATTACTATTCGGTTACTATTGATGAGAATCTTTATAAACAAAGTATTTCTGAATTTGCATACTCTTTGATTGGTCGTGTTGTTTTGGGAAAAGGTAATAAACTTTGGGCTACTTGCCGCTTCAAAAACGGCAATCTGATTTATGGGGAATCAAAACTGATTGGAAACTAATCCCATTGGGCAAGGGTTATTTTTGTATCAAATTTAACAATGCGCAGGATCGTTCTCGGGCTCAAGTTCGGGTATCTTGGTCTCTTAATCCGGGTACTATCCGATTATCTCTGTGGGTGCCGGATTTCAATCCCTACAAAGTTACGACTTTGATTGCTAGTGTTTGGGTCAGAATATTTGAGCTCAGTATCGAATCCTGGAAACCTAACATCATTTTGGGACTTGCTAAGGCCGTTGGTAATCCTATGCAGATAGACAATAGGTCGTTGGATGGTTTTTTGGGACATTTTATTCGGGTTTTGGTGGAGGTTGATCTTGCCAAGCCTTTGCAAGATTATATTATGTTGGAACGTATGGGCCATTGCTCCTTTTTGTCTGTTAGCTATGAAAGACTTCCAGATTTTTGCCCTAATTGCGGTGTCACGGATTTTTGCCCTAATTGCAGTGTCACGGGACATACTGCAGCCTTCTTGTCGTCGAATAGGTAAGCCACCGAGACTAAAGAGCACTCGTGGACGACCTCCTACCTCCCAACGGGGCTCTCTAAGAACGCAAAACTTATCGTCCTATGCACAAGTCACATGATAAAGGAAAAACCGTTGTTAACTCAATGGATGATACGGTTTCTTCGGTAATAATGACTTCGGTTTCACTCCGCTTTGGTTTTGGTGTCCGATGTTCATCATGTTCCTACCTCAATGTGCATTTGGGTAACTCTTTTGCCACTTGGGTCAAGAGGATGATCTGGTCAATGATTCGCACGCTTCGGACGTTCCATTTCCTCCCCCTCCGGATTCACGACCTTTGCCTATGGCTTCCTTGCCACCTTATTCTGGGATACGAAAACAATCTCACACAGTTCAATACCCATTGGAAAAGCTGTCGATTTCTCTGTAGGCTATTCGTGATGACTCTGATTCGGATAGACAACGGTTACAAAAAGATATTGAGCATGGTCACACGCCTCCTATTCATCAATTCGCTATTTCTCGGGATTCTGATGGTGCTAAGAATCTTAACATTGCGGCAGCTAAACGATGGGCTGATTATGATGAGGAAGAGCCTCAACACGCTAAAGAGCCTCGAAAATCTGTTGGCAATACGGAGACTGAGTTCCCAAACGATTTCTGATGACCTTCCTCCCATGTCCCCAACACGGTCCCTAACTCTAGAAGTTAATAAATGAATTGCTCGTTCTGGAACATTAGGGGGATAGGGAACATTGCTTCTCGCAATGTTCTCAAAGCTATTTGTCAACGTCATAATCCCTCCTCGTCGCCATTTACGAATCGGGTGGAGTTGAGCTATTCATGATTCTTATTGGGTCAATGTATACGATTTGTGGTGCGTAATTTTCGTTCTTACGGGAGATCGGATATTTGGATTTTTCGACGCTCGGATGTGACTATTCTTGAAAGATGTTCTTATTTCTTATCGCCGTGTATCATTCTCGAGTTCATATGCTAATGCGGTTTTCATGTAGGTTTGTGCATGCTCTTTGTACTCATGTGGACCGTCGCTATCTCTCGGGATAATATCACCGGTTTGGGTCTTATTGATTTGGTTTTAATGGATGATTTTAATGCTATTCTCGATAATCACGAGAAAAGGGTCGGTCGGGATCGCCTTTTCGTCGATCTCTGTCGGACTTTCGTGACTTTTTTGAAAATGCGGTGTTGATTATTCCTATTATGGGCAACTTTTTTACTTGGTGTGCTACGAGGGTCGGCATACCTCATTCCTCAGTTAGGTTGGCCCGCTCTATTGCTACTTCACACTTTCTCAACCTTTGGCAGAAGGTGGATAATTATGTGCTTCCTCGTATTTGTCCGATCACCACCCCCTTTTGCTCTCCCCGCCGAGTCGCTATTCGAGTCCGGCCTTTTCGTTTCAGATGTGGATTAAGCACCGGGTTTTCAAAGAAATGGTTGCTTCTTCTTGAATCTTCCTAGTGAGGGTACTAATCCTTTGATTCGATTAATGTTTAAGCTCAAGCGGTTGCGTTCTGTGCTTCGTACTTGGAATAGGGAGGTGTTTGGAGACGTCAATCATACAGTGGATGAGAAATTGGAGAAGGTTCGTCAAATTCAATCTGATATCGAGACCATTGGTTATAATGACAACCTCATGGAGCAGGAGCTCGATGCTCAACGTTCTCTTAATCAAGCCTTACTGCTTCAATCAGAATTTCTTCGCCAAAAATCTAGGGTTGCCTGGCTTGTTGATGGCGATCGCAACACCTCATTCTTCCATCGTAGATGTCAAACCCAGTCATGGTTTGATGATTAATGGTCATTTGTCCACTAATCCAGTTGCCATCCGCGGTCATTTCATTCACTTCTTTGAAGATTTATTTGCAGCCCTGTTGGCCCATCTGTCGATTTTTCCCCCTATCGATCAGATTATTACTCCAGTGGTCTCAATGGTTGATAATGTTTATCTGGATTCCTTGCCTTCTGAGACTGAGATCCGGGAGGCGGTTTTTGATCTTGGTGTTGATAGCTCCCCTGGTCCCGATGGTTTTAACGGGATGTTCTACCAACATTGCTGGGATGTTATTTCTGTTGACGTCATTGTTGCAGTACGTCACTTCTTTGTGTCCAGTTCTTTACCAGCTGGACTCAATTCCATCTTTATGGTCCTCATCCCTAAATGCAAAGATGCAATTACCATTGATAACTTGAGGCCAATTGTCATGAGTAATTTCATCTTTAAGACTATTACGAAGATCCTGGCTACTAGATTTGGGAAGATTATTAGCAGGCTTCTTTCCCCTACTCAATTTGGTTTTATTCCGGGATGACATATTCACGATTGTATCGCCTTGGTCTCTGAAGGCTTCAATAGTTTGCAGAATAGGACTGATAAGAACATGATCTTAAAGATTGACATTCGTAAGGCCTTTGATACTCTGAGATGGGACTTCTTGATTTATGTCTTGCGCAGGTTTGGGTTTTCTGATAAGTTTGTTGACTGGATTTCGGTGATTTTGAACTCAGCCTATATCTCCATTTTGCTAAATGGTTCGCCAGTGGGATACTTTTCTTGCTCTCGCGGGGTCAAACAGGGGGGATCCTCTATCTCCGCTTCTATTTTGTGTGGCCGAGGAAGTATTGGGCAAAATTATCGCTGAATTGGTCTCCGCTCATCGCCTCATGCCTTTTGTTGCTCCGCGCAACATTCAGTTTCCTCCTCCGATGTTGTATGTCGATGATATCGTCATTCTTTGTGCGGCTAATGTTGTTAATGCTCATCATGTTTTTCAGGCTCTTCGCTTTTATGCTTCTATTTCGGGTTAAGTGTTCAATCCGAACAAATCTAAGGTGTTTTTTGGGGCTTCTATTTCTAGACACATTCGCAATCGGATTCAAGCTATTATTGGATCCCAGTGGGCGATTTCCCAACTAATTATCTAGGAGTTCCTATATTCAAGGGGGCGCCCAAGCAGAGGGTGGTACAATCTGCGCTCGACAAGGTTCTTCTCAAGTTCAAACGATGGAAAGGTTCTTCCCTTTCACTGGCAGGCAGGGTTTGTTTGGTGAACTCTGTGATCGCAAGTTCACTAGTTCATACTATGCTTGTTTATAAATGGCCGATTACCATGCTTAAGCAGATTGAGAAAGCTATGCGTAATTTTATCCGGGCCGCGACATTAATAAAAAAGGCAATATTGTGGTTAATCGCTCGTTGTACCCTAGGAAAGAAGGGGGTCTTGGGGTTCGATCTATTATTACGGCAAAAACGAGCTTACCTCATGAAATCGGGGGAAAATTCTTACCTCGATACTGTCATGCACACTACCCTTCGCACACCCTCTTGGCGAATGGGAGATCCGTCACATGTTCTTGCTTTCGTCGATTTGGGCTGGTCTCCGCCCTCTGGTTCAGAGTTGCTTGACGGGGTCCCGTTGGGTCCCGGGGGTGCATTCTTCTGTGGGTTTTTGGACAGATAATTGGCTTGGTTATGTTATTGCGAACCGGATTGGCATTCTCGACGAATACCATACTCACTTTCAGGACAGGATCTCGGATTTCTATTATGATAATACTTGGCATTTTACTATCTCATTTGTGGAGGCTTATTTGGATATTGTTCGCGACATTGTCCGTTGCCCGCTCTCCCAAATTCTTTGGATAAACGAGTATGGACGCATTCTATGAACGGGGTGGTTTCTTCTAAAGAAGCTTATGTGTTCTTGCGGCCTTCTCTCCCGGTGGTTAGATGGGGATCTAGGATTTGGTCTGCGCAAATTCTGGAAAAACGTTCAGTGGTTGTTTGGAGAGCGATCTTCAGACGCCTTGCGGTTTTAGTTCTCCGTACTCGGGGCTTTACTGGGCCAACCTTTTGTGGTCTGTGCTATTCACACTCGGATTCGATTGATCATCTTTTTGTTTTTTGTGATTTTGCAGGGACTCTTTGGGCTGGATTGCTAAATCATTCGCTGTGACTATGCATAAAGCCCATAGTTTCAATGAATTTTTGGTCAATATTATGGGTTTTCATTTCAGTGATCAGATGGCTTTTCTTTGGAAGGTGGCAATTCCTGCATCTGGCTTCTTTGGCACATTCGGAACGATGTTATTTTTAATGACAAGAAATGGTCTCCGGATGCTGCACTGGTCCAATTACGGGCGATGATCTTGGAATATGCATGTCTGGACAAGGGTTGTATGAATAACACTCAAGATGATCTTCTCTATCTTCACCGTCTGAAGGTTTAGGGACGTGCTCCTCGGGCACCTCGCGTCATCCCTAAGCATTTGGCATTTACCTCTCGGGTTGATCAAAGTTAACACGGATGACAAAGGTGCGATTGATCCCGGGCGTCCTCACGGCGGTAGGGTTTACCGCATGAGAAGGGGCTTCTTCAGAGGTTGTTTTGTTGAACAATGTGGTTCGGGATATGCTTTTGAGGCTGAACTAATGGCGGTTATGCGTGCTATCTTCTACGCTTTTCATAAGGGCTGGACTAATCTTTGGGTTGAATCGGACTCGACTTTTGTGGTGGATCTCTTTCAAAATCGCGATGGCTCCATTCCGTGTGACTTAAGGGCAATGGCGATTTTGATTTCTCAATGAACTTTATCATTTCTCACATTTATCGGGAGGAAAATCGTGTGGCAGATCAACTCAGCAAGTACTCAGAATCCAAATGGTGGGACGCCCCGCCGGAGGATATCATTACTCAATGATGATTATGTTGGACGAGCACAATATAGATTTGTTAGATAATTTTTGTTTCTGTGCTTTTTATGGTTCATATGGCATTTTTTTCTCGTGGGGGTACTCTTTTCCTACTACGGGTTTTTCCCACAAGGGTGGGTTTTACCTTGGTAGGTTTTTATCGAGGCCCCAAATATTGCGCTACTTGATCGGCTTGTGATCAGGACTCTTCTTTTCTTTTTTATTATATAATTTTCGATTTTTATTTAAAAAAAAAGAGATGGGATTTGAGGGAAAAGGAGAAAGAAGAAACCAAAAAAAAAAGGGGAGAGAGATTGAGGAATGGAGGGAGGGGAATAAGAAAGAAAAACAAAGAAGAAGAAAAAATGAAGAAAAGGAAAGAAATAAGGAAAAGGTCGGAGAAAGGAATAGGAAAAAAGGGGGAAAGAGGAAAGAAGAAGGGAAGATGGCTTATGGGAATGGTGAGGGGCTGCAATTTTTGGCTTGAGCCAAATGGTGGGACTTTCTTTAATTGTCAATTTTCCAAAAATTACAATTTCACTCCTTCCAAATTTCTATTGTTCAAAAATAGCCTCTTTACTTCAATTTTGACCAATTTCCATTGTGACCAACAAATTTCAATTTACCCTCTAATCTTATTTTTATATTCTATTAAACTCCTAATTAAGATTTAGAGTATTATTTTTAAGCTTTATCAAATACCAGTTCAATCCCAAATTTCAGTTTCTTTCCAAATTTGACCATGATCTTTTAAACCCTCCATTCAACCCTTCAACTTTATAAAATATTATTTTCTAACGAGCCCCTAATCAGGATTTTAAAATAATATTATTTTTAAGTTTTAAGTTTAGAATATTTCGAGGCTTTGATTAGTAATTTCTATTTCTATGGTCAGGCGATTTATCAAACGAGGATTAGGAGTGCTTGCATCCAGCAATTAATTTTTACTTATCAAGCAAAGTTTCATGGTGAGGTTTGTTTTCTAAACTTTTATTGTCCTTGCTAAATGCTTAGTTATTTTGCATGATATGTAGTACGGTTGCTTAAGACACCCATGCAGTACGATCTATGTCTATGTCTATGGTTTTTGAAAGAATCTATGTTATGTTCTATTGGATTGTATTTGCATGTTAATGTGAAATTTCTGTGTATTTAGCTTGGACAATTTTAGCTCCACTGAGCTGTGTCGCTCACCGCAATTATAATCTAACTTTTCAGGTTAAGGAGTAGGCGATGATTATTGGCGGTGGATAACTGATGGCCTATTTAACTATTGGAGTAATGTTTATACTTTTAAAAGTTGTTTTTCAATTGAATACTAAATTGTTAAACAAATTATAATTTTCCAAGCATTTATTTACGATGCTAGACTTGGTGTGATAATTTATTGGTATTGAGAATAAATCTTCAACTTCTAGAAATTTTCGATTTGAGATGATAAATGCCGAATTACTATGATTTTTTTTAAAAGATTTATTTATGTGAATTGACTTCAAGGGGATATTTTCATAAATTGGTAAATGTGTGAATTTGTTAGAAATAAATGAATATATGAATTTTCTACACTTTATAATTTGCTTCCGCTGTTGCTATTGAATTTTGAATGAAATATATTTACAGGCCTATTTTCTCTTATAAATAAATGTATTTACGCGATTTTTCAAAGTCTTTCATTATCAAATGGTTTGTTAGAATTATATGTAGATATCAAATTTTATTCAAATTATTTTATGCGATTGCTTCCACTGTAATTATTGTTCTTTTGAAAATTAAATGGCTCGCTATAACGAGTTGTCTTTCTTATGTTAATAAAGAAAGTATTCGCCAAAATGAATGTATGTGTATATTTTTATAGTCCAAAATTTCGGGGCATTACAACCTCCCCATCTAAACATTATTTGGTCAAAGATTTTTAAAAAATCTTATGTAAAGACCAAACACCCAAATATCTATAATTTTGATGGAAATTATATAAAGGAAGGATCAACCTTTTTCTTGAAAAAAAATTGTAATACAATTTCAAATTTCAAAATATTTTAAATGATATAAAGAGTATAGGTTAATAAAAAAAATGAGTAAACCAAATTTCAAGTTTTAAGGTCCTTTGATTGACATAAAATGCATGAATTAATTTTTTTTATACATAAGTAACATGATAATTCTGATCATTGAAATTGTTCATAAATCTTCAAATGCTTAATTTTTGAAATAAAACGAGAAATTTAAGTTTGATTACAAAAATCACTAATAATATAACAATAATTTTCAAATGAGAAAAATAATTTTTTTATTTACTGTTGAACTTGATTAGATTTTGGTCTCACTTTTAGTTACAATTATGCATATTCAAAAGATGACTTTGCTCAATTATTCAAGACTTATGTAATATACACATAAAAGTTAGTTTATTCTCTTTGTTTTAGTTGATATGCCTTAAACATTTAATTGTGATATTTTACTTATTTTGAAAACTAAGCATCACGAAAACTAAGCCTTGTATTTAATGTGATATCACAATTATTTTGTTAGTAATACAATTTTCTTAATCTCAAAACAGAAGCCTTAATTCCACAAATTTATCAATTTCAGTCATCCTGCATTGGCGGCCATCTTTGTAATCCATGATCAACAAGAAACATCCAGGTTTTGGGCAAAAATACAATATGTTTTCAGATTTTATAGTTTTTTAAACTTATGTTGATCTTATTCGTTTTGGTCATTTAAATACGGTTTTAGTGTCACTGATGAAAAAAGATTCTTGAGCTATAAAATTGGAAAATCAAAACATAAATGGTGAAAGGAAGATGCTGTATAAATGTACAGGTCTAATAGAATGGTTCGCCAGAGAGGATGTTTTTATAGCAGACTTATTACTGTGTAAATAGTAGAAGCGGGGAAAAGGAGGCAGAGGCCAAAGAAGTGACACATAACTCTTGTGGTTGTGGTAGAAGGAAGCTTGCAGACTGCAGTAACCATTGAGATATCCAATTTCAATTTTTTATTCATATTAACGTGAAGTTGCTATCATAATTTTTTTTATTTTATGTTTCTAATAATTTATGTTTTCCTCCATTCATTTGTCATTTTAATTACTGCCACACTCTTATGCCACCGCCAATTGTGAGAAAGCCTGCCAATATGCATTAATAGCTTTTTCCAAATTTTATAAATATCTTTCACTATTTACACAATAGTTATGCACTAAATTGACTTTTCTATCCATCTCATTTGATCATTTTTTTTTCTCATAGATTGAATTAGCAAATTTGCTGTTCCATTTGTCAAAGCACCCAAAATTTAAAATGACATGGCATATATTCAAGCAAGCTGATCTAATAATTTCAATCCAACTTACCTTTCTCCCTATCATCCTGCCACCAGCTGTGTGAGCAAAGTATGTATTGTAGAAATGGCAAATGAATGCCTGAGGATCTTTTTCAGATAGCTCCTCAAGGTACTGACTGTAGCTAACACCAGGAGAAGATGGTTGCGGAATGTCATAACCTTGCTGCTTAAACCATTCCAGATCTTTCGCGAGACTTTCTGATCTCTCTAGGCCCGTGTTCCTGAATTCTGCATCTACAACATTCAAAAGCAATTTAGTTAACTCAAGCAACTGAGAGCTGATTTATTATAATAACCCCAGACAAGTAATCAGCGCAGATCACTGTGTAAATCGTAATAATCACTAATCACAATTATTTGATTGGCAAATAAAACTGATCGATTTAATTAACATTTATTACTGGTCGATTAAAGAGGAGCATGTTCTGTCCTCGAAATTGTAAATTTGCAAAGCTTCTTATATAACATCAGCTAAAATTGTGGGAAACAACAGTTGACAATTAGAATCCGCACATTAACGGTTGAGCAAAAAAGTCCAATTGAACTACTAGAGAACAAAGGAAAACAACTAGGGTTACGCACAATCGGTGCTATATTTGCAACAAGAGTTGCCATCACATTAGAAGGAACAATACTTACAAAAAGCAAAATTACAACTTTCATTCTGCAATTAGTTGCACAATTTCGTTTTACAGTACTTGGTCATGAGCATTTTCTAGGTTAAGTGCACAAGCACAAATTAAACCAAAATAACTATCTAATAGCCAGGATGGTGGCATAATTCAGAATTTAACAAGACCTAATGGACATTATCTTTTTCATTTTCTCTCTTTTGTCCAATTGTAATTTCCTCAGAACAAACAATCTTTTGCTAGTAACAAAATTCATCCATGGAATTGTACAAGGAAATGCACAAACTATCAAGATTTTGGAGAGCAATGAATTACTTTCAGTTTCATCAGTGGGAATCAAATGTTTGCTGCTTTTTAATATCACAGAAGCCGTGAGTAGATAGAGACGAGCAATACAAAGAAAATAATAAATAATCAGCAACAACACACCGCCGAGCATACATAGATCTTAGACAAGTGTTTAGCTGCCAAAAATTTATAAGCATCGCATGAACCAGAACCAACAATAACCATATTGATGAAAAATTAACAATCTTTCATTTCTTTAAGACCATTCCAATAACCTCTGATGTACATACATATACAACAAAAATTCTACACAAATTACAGGTTACGGAAATGAGTGCTAATGTAAAAACGCAAAGAATTTGGAGATGATACAGAGAAACATGAGTTTATTAGTCATATGACATCTAGATAAACCATAAAGCCAGATTAAATATTTTTTGTCAAACACTCTTAATCTACAACACGAACATACAACTCCACACACACTATATCTAAAACTACATCTGGAGCACCGTCAAATTACAAAGAACAAAACCAGATGTCATTTACGCAGAGCAAACACCCAAAATTGGCTAGTAACTATAGCTAATGCTCATATGTATCAACAAATCCAACCAAAGAACGAAAAAGAGAAAAAATTGAAGAAAAAGTTAAGACTCCAATCAATTCCCAGATTACAAGACCTCAATCAATCAAATCTTAACAAAATAACCAAAACAACAGAATCCTAACAAACCCAAAAAGCATATAAAAACACAATCGAGCATACTCACAATCAGGGAAAGCAGCTTTCTCCACAATACTCTCAAGAGTATCATAAACCAACTTACTATCCACCAAGAACTTGAGGTAACCCTCAACACTAGGCTCCCATTTAGCCACAGGCTGACCCTGAGGCTCATTTTCCCCTTCCTTAGCTTGGTCTCTCGTGTGCAGTTTCATAGCCACAAATCTCATCTCCTCCACAAACCCCTTAGCCTCACCCGGGTACCGCTTTTTAGCCTTCTCCGCGGCCGTTGTTGCTGAAACCACCACCATCCTTGCTTTCTTTAAGGAAAAACTAGAGATTGGAAGTGATAGAAAGTAAGCTTGAGGCTTTTTCAAGGCTGCCAATTCAGGTTTCTTGTAAAAGGGTTGGGACTGGGAGATGCGTATTATAGAAGCCGCCATTGGCAAGGAAAATGGTTAACTTGATAGAGACAGGCTAAATTAAGATTCCTGTTGAGTGCAAGCAAACAAGATAAGAGTATTGAAGCTGCAATAATGGCGGTTCGAGTGCACTAGAAGGTAAAACTATAGATACACGGGGAATTGTATTTTGGTGTATGTATATGTTTTCTTGATAATTTTTTTTTTTTTTTTTTTGATTGGTTGTTTTCTTGATAAATTTTTTTTTTTTTTTGAGATGAGTTGTTTTCTTGTTAATTAAATACAGAGAGAGGGGTTCGCCTTGTTTTTCGGGTGGTGTTATGGGCTGCTGCTGATGTCTGTGTCTATTATTATATTATAACTAATGAATGTTCATTTTTCCATGGAAATGGATAGGTGTCTCCATTTTTCTATTCAATCAATGAAGATGATGAGAAGGTATGCGGACGACATCGTACGGATCTCTCCCGCTGTCGTTTCCATGAGTTTTGCGACTCTTAGGGTCATGTGGACTGTAACTTGGGTGACATGGTCTTTTTGGTGCCCTTAGTTTTAGGTAAATTAGTCTTTTGTCCAATGAACGGGGTGTGTTGCATCAAGGCACGTACAATGTTAATGAATATATAAACGTACAATTGAAATTTCAAAGAAATAAAGTTAAGGAAAATTAGGGAAAATACCCCCCATAAGGGGGTATTAATGAAAAATGCCCCCACATTATTAAATAAGGAAATATACACATTTCAATTCTAAAAAGTCTAAAATACCCCTTAATTTAAAATATAAAAAAAACAAAAGAAATAAGATGAAACATCAACATGCGAGAATTGTTTTACTTACCCATTCTTCTCAATTTCTTCTCTCACGTCACACATTTGGTTCCTCTTCTCCCACCTCCCTCTGCTCTCTCGATTATGCTCTCTGCTCTCTTCGACTTTTCTTCTTCCCCGTCCGGCGGCCTATAGTTTTTCGATAAGCGCACTTCGTTCTCTATCACTCCGGGTTCTCTGTCAACAGTGTTCGACTTCTGAGGGTTTGAGCATCAAAAGTCATCGCGATTCTTAGTGAAAATCTTCTGTTGAAAAGGTGTGTTTTTCATCTTCTTCTCTAATATGTATAATGTATTTAGTTGTGTTGAAGCATTTAGGGTTTTGTTTTTAAAAAAAAATCGAATATGAAGCAGTTAGGGTTTCTTCATATGATTAAAATCGATTTTTAACGCTAAATGGTTCATGTTATGTGGAGTTAATGATGTGTTTAGTTGGAATTTATATGGACTTTGGATTTTTCTGGAATAATATTTTTGTTGCCCACTTATTTGCCCTGTGGTTTGCCCACTTCGTTGAGTCTATGATGTGTTGTGTGGAGTTTATGATGTTCATTATCTGTAGAGTCTATAATGTGTTGTAGGTTGGAATTTGTATAGTCTTGGATTATTTTGGAATTATATTTATCTTGCCCACTTATTTGCCCTGTTGTTTGCCCACCAGTTTGCCCACTTATTTGCCATGTAGTTTGTCCACTTCGTTGAGTGGGCAACGAAGTGGAGTCTATGATATATTGTGTGGAGTCTATGATGTTCATGTTCTGTGGAGTCTATAATGTGTTGTAGGTTGGAATTTGTATGGACTTGGATTTTTTTGGAATAAATTTTATCTTGCCCACCTATTTGCCGTGTGGTGTGCCCACTTATTTTCCCACTATTTCGCCCTGTGTGTCCACTTTTTCTCGACACTTCCTTTCATTGTGCGATTCGAAAAAGATGGCACTTGTCCCCAATGAGAAGGATCACTTCGCGTGAAATTAAGTTAAGTGGTTGCAACAACCTAAATGAGGAGTTAAACAAAATAAAAGGTTTTCTGAGTGATCGGAATAAAGAATGGTTCAGGCAATCTTGCTTTGGCCATTTCTGGGACGTACAAAAGTTGAAGTTTTAAGGCCAGTTGTATATGCACCTGCTCTTTGGACAAGACAAATCAATGTCAATGGAGAAGATAACATTCCACGTTAACAATAAAGAGGCCGACTTTGGAATAAGGGAGTTCGCTTTGATTATAGGACTTGGGTTTGGGTCCAAGTGTACTATTCCATCGTCCTCGGGGATTTCCAAAAAATGTTTTAGGCGGTTTAATCCCCTTTGTTTGATTCAAGTGGAAAATGCCTTGGAAGAGTGGCCCAGAAGAAGAAGGAGACGGTGATATGACCTTGAAGTTAGCCTTGCTTTGTTTCCTCTACGGTATTCTATTGATTAGAGACCGTAAATTCAGAAGAATTGATGCTGAGTATATTCACCCCGTGGATGATTTGGATGCTTTTAATTCTTATCCATGGGAACGAGAAGCTTTTGATTTTTTGGTCAAGGAAATACGTACTTGCATGGACGATAGAGTGCGTAGTTATTGGGAAAGGAAACAAAATAACGACAAGCATGATTTTGAACACTTTGATATCTACGGCTTCCACCATGTGCTACAAGTGTGGGCATATGAGGCGATTCCCGATGTCGCTAAATTGTGTGTCGTCACCAGCCGAGGGGCTAAGCATAGGGTAACACATATTTTACGGTGGTCAAGCGAAGCTATTATTGGACATGATAAATTGAAGAAGGCAATCTTCAAGAGTTTGGTAACTGGAGATGATGATATTGTAAGCTATTCATGAGTTTTTTTTGCTTTTGGTGTCCACTCTTATTCCCACTCTTGTGCCCACTCTTTGCTTATTCATTTTTGTTTTTAGTGCCTACCTTATTGCCTACTTGTTTGCCTACTTTTTTTTATTATGCGTTCATTAATATACACTTGCCCACTCATTTGTCCACTTAATTGTCCACTTGTTTGCCAACTTTGTCATTCTGTTTCTGACTATTCTTTAATGCTTTGTAGGTTGTTATTCACCAAAATTTGAGACCGTCAAAGGTGGAGGAAGATACAAAATCGTTTAAGAGACTTATTTTGTGGGAAGATTGTGTCGAGAAAGAGAAGTTGAAGAAGAAAGAAGAAGAAAGTTTTGAAAAGAAAATTGGCCGAGGGAAAGGATAAAACTGAGGGTGAAGGTCATGATGACCTACACCCTGAGGGTTAAGAAGGGCCTAAAACGCATATGGACTTCTTGGGTTGGTCAATGAGAGTTGACAAAATAGACTCCATGTTGAGGAGTATCATGGAGCATTTAGGATACTCAATTTCTGAAAAAGATGGTGAAAATCGTGCTCCTTTAACTACCCACTTTTCTGACCATATCCCTACCGACCAGGGTGCCCACTAGGGTGGAGTCCTCTTTGATATTGATGTTCAAGAGAACAATGACACATTTGAAGCAACCGCATGCTCTCCACCCTCCTCCTCTACTTCCTCCCCAATCTCCCAGAAATCACAAGAGCATGAAGGTGGCCCTATCTTTGGTGATTTTAGTTCCGAAGAGTTGAAAGATGATGTACCCGACCAATTTGCCCTTATTCCTACCGAGCTTGCAGCCCACGACTCTGCCCAGCCCATTACATATGTCTGTTAGAAAAATATTTTTATCAAGATTTTGATGATTTTGTTTAAATGAGTTTTTATACCAAAACAATGTTTAAAAATGTTGTCCAAATACTCCTAAATGATTTAAAATGTTTTTACTAATTTTTGGAGTATTTCTTAGAGTTTATTATTCGATAAAAATTGGACAATACTTTTGATGATTTTGTGTTAATTGGTTTTTACACCAAAACAATGTTTTAAATGTTGTCCAAATACTCCCAATTGATTTGAAATATTTTTACTAATTTTTTGGAGTATTTCTTGAAGTTTATTTTTGACAAAAATCGGACAACATTTCAATTTTGAGGTCGACCGGTCGAACAAGAGGTCGACCGGTACCTGAAGAACGCAAAAATGAAAACAGAGAACACTATAACACAAAAAATGTGCAGGGGGACCTGTCCACCTAGGGGCCAATCGGTCGGACCCTAGGGAGACCGGTCGGACCCCCCTACAACCTGTGTCTGGATCGCACTATTTTCTTCCAACGTTCGAAATTTTCTATACAACGACCGGTCGCGTTGTGTTATTTCTGAAAGCAAATTCTAACCGTTGAACATCCATATCAGCAGATTTACTTTAACAATTTTGTACATTATTTCTACATCTTGTGATCTTCTTTTTGTAGACAAAAGTGAAGAAGGAGGAGCCTATGTTTGTGAAGACTCTCCTATAAATAGAAGATGTTTTTGAAGACACAAGACAACAACAACACAAGCAAATACACAACAAGAAATCTGCAAATTTCTAAGCTTTCACATTCAACACTCTTGTTGTATTTATAGCCTAAGAATTTCACTTTCACATCTTGAGGTCTAGGCTTGATTCTTGATTACACTTGCACTCAAAATTGTATTATTCTTTATAGAGTTGTAATCTTGAATTTTTGGGTTCATCATTCAACACAAGATATCCTTGTGAGTGTTCTTGTGGTAAGAACACATTTGGGTGATCTAGGTGTTAGGTGCAAGAAGATTGTGGTAATCTTCTTATTGAAGAGTTTGGTGCTCTTTGAGGTGTTGAAGAATTTGGTGTTCTTCAAGGTTGAAGATTGTGGTAATCTTCACAAGGTGCCGTAGAAGATTGTGGTAATCTTCAAGGGAGATTGAGGTACTCTTCAAAGAGGTGTTGTAAGGTGATGTTGTATTAATTGTGGTAATTAATAAATTCTTTTTTCTTTTTGAAATCCATCCAGGAGATACTGGGGTGGTAGAGGATTAGGCCCTAGGTGGGTTGAACCTCTATAAATCGACGCGTGTTGTTTACTTCCCGCACCTTTATTATTGTCTTGGCTTATTTGTTTCGAAAAAGAGGGCATAATCAAAAATATGGAGATAATCTATTCACTCCCCCTCTAGATTATCGTAGCCGCTTGGACTTACAAGTGGTACCAGAGCCAAACTCTTTGGCAAGCTCGTTCCACATCGCAAGTAAAGAGGAACGATCATCGGCTACGAATGAAATCTACCTTGTCGGCACCTCCACCAGAAAGCCACCACTATTTGATTCCAAATATTTTACATTTTGGAAAGAAAGAATGGAATGCTATCTACAAGGTTGCGGGTTCGATATTTGGAACACGGTCATTAATGAAGAATCCATTCCGATGATGGACACACCACACACCTCCAAAGGCTTCAAAGAGCTCAATTATGAAGAGAAGAAAATCATCTCCTTAAATGGTAAAGCTCTTAATATTATTTATTGTTCACTTACCATTTTGGAATTTGATCATATTGTAGGAATTTAATCGGCACATGAAGTATGGAGAAAGTTAGAAGAAGTATATGCAAATGAAAGGAGCAACTCAAAAGCATCCACTTCTCAAATGGGTACAACATCAAACCCAACAACATGGGATGAGCTTACTACAACTTCCGACGATGATGAAAACGAACGTTGTCTTATGGGCTTCGAAGAAAACGAGGTAAGTCCTAAACCTTCTACTTCCTATGATAATGAATTACATAATGATTATAGTGATTTGCAAAATGATTTTGATGAGCTTCAAAATGAATTCCAAAGCTTACTTGTTAAATACAAAAATTTGAAAAAGGAATTCAATGTTTTGAGAAATGATAAGGATAGTCTATTTGTTTCTTATGAATCACTATCATGTGCTCACACCACCATACTTGACAAGGTTAGAAACCTTGAAAAAGAAAATAGTACTCTCGTTGAGAATATTAATTGCATGAAAAATGATTTATCTAAATCCAACTTGAGTACCGATAAAATGACCGATATTGTTGATATTCATAGTTGTTATAAATTGAAACAAGGACTTGATCATAAGCCTAGTGTTGTTAATTATGTGAAAAGAAATCAAGTCCCTATGCATGTTGGTCATTATGCTCCAAAAATTATTACTTGCTTCTAATGTGGTAAAAAGGGTCATACAGTAAATACTTGTCGAGCTAGAAATAGCTCTAATTATTGTTGGAGAGCTAAAAGTCTCAAAGCTAATCCCAAATGACCCAAACACTTGAGGGTACCACAAAACGATGTCATATTAGGTACCCGGCGGAATAAAAATCGAGGAAAATTCATACCGCCTAGAAGACATCAAATGACCGTCTCATTTGATCAAAGGAGAAGACATCACCACAATGAATTTCCAAGAGAAAGACATTATCAACATTGGGAAGGACACAATCCTTGGAAATGGAGCAATTGGACAAGCTATCATCAACAAGATAATTTTCAAAAGAGAAGATATTATCAACAATGGGAAAGACACAACCCATGGAAATGGCGTAATTGGTAAACCATATCTCCCTATTTAAATATGCATTTTATTTTGTTATTATGCATGCTTTTTTTTACTTGTGCCTAAATTTTCAAAATGAGTTTTTAAATGTTTTTTTTATTAAGGTCTTCAATATATATTTGTGTTTTTAAAACTCTTTGAAAAAGAAGACCTTGCATGATTTTTAAAACTCTTGTGCATTTATTAAGGCTAATGTGCTTTATTATCTCATATGGATTTATATAGCATAAGCATATTTGTGACATCTATTTTTTGCTTTAGCCTACACTTGTATCATTATATTTTGTGCAAGTTTTGTTTAAGAATTGTGTAGGATTTATATATCTTCACCAATGGCTATTTATGTCATAATGTGTCAAGAGGAGCATAAACTATCGAGGTACGCTCATCATTGGTATTCATCTTATACACTCGATATATTTTTGCCATACGACTTTGTGCTTGCTTTTCAAGAAATTTTTAGTATCTCATACAAGTGCCATTAAAAGGATTTTTCGATTTTTGAAAGGCACTATTCAATAAAACTTGTCTTATCCGAGACTTGTAAAGGATTATATTTTATTTTGATAAAACATTTGATTTTCATCCTTATCTCTAAATTATGCATTTGATTGCTCATATTCATTCTTGTCAAAACTATTGATAAAATGCTTCTTTTAAATGAGGTCTCAACTATATGCTCTTGATTTTTTTCAAATTTCAAAAGAGACCTTATGTAGTTTCCTATAAGCTTATTTGAACTTACATGTTTTATAAAAATCTTGATGAATTGTTTGAAAGCATAGTATGTGTTACTTGTTGTTGACGTGCGTTTTGGTCAACAAGCGAAAAATATGTAAAAGATTTAACACGTGAAAATGAAAACGTGCATGTAACGTATGTTTATTTCTCGGCTAATTATGCCTTTTTGTATTTTGCCGAAAGGAATATTGGGGTCGGTCTTTCTTATAATTTGTTACTATTTGCCCTCTCCTTGTTTTTTCTCCTTTTCGGACTCATTATACCCCTTTGAGTAAGTGGGTTTACAATAGTCATCTTTGCACTAACTATTCATTAATTAATAAAATAGTCAAGACACGACACATGTCCCTCTATAGTTGTGCATGATAGCCAAAGTTTGCCACTTGTCGACTTCTCTTCATAATCCTCTGACATGTGGCAGTTTCTGATACCAATAAAGTGTTAAGTATGGGCATGTGTTTATTTTTACGAAGCTGTCGCGCGTGCGTTTCATCTTGAAATTTGGGCTCGGGGCTCGGTAGCCGTGTTGCGGTTGGGCTCGGTAGCGGTTGGGCTCGGTAGTGGGCGAGCCTAATTAAATGGCGTGTTGTCGTACATCATTGTTGACGCTACCCGCAGTCGCCTATTCGGATATGTGTCGATCGATGGCGTGGATTAATTTTTCACAAACTCGGGTATCATCAAAGGCCCCAAGTTTGATTCCGAGAGAAGAATTTCTGAAGTCGGAGTTAAACTTTAATGCTAATGATGAACAATTAATGGGGAAACGGATTTCTCAAAGGTTTTGTTCTTTCCTGGCACCTGTCGCGTAGCAATTAATGCTTGAAACGGCGCATTAATTGGGTTGCCATAATGACAGACACGTGGCGTCTTGTGGTTGGACCAATCTTGCGCAGGAAACGAAAAGGTACGCTCGATTACAATCGCGTGGGCGTGGGGACGCGACGCGTTTTTGACATGTTTGACGGCTTTTAAGTTTTTAAAAGGCGTGTCTCTTTCGAATAATCGTCGCGCTGTCGAGGAACCCTATCTATAAATACCTTCGTTTCCCTTCATCTTTCACTTTCGCAACCATTAACCTTTGAGCTAAAGCAAGTAGAACCGAGCAAAAATTTCGGGTCGGCTTTCCAAGTTCAGAGACTTCAAACTTAGGTATTTTTCCAAATACTCTCCCTTTACCTATAAATGTCTTCTTTTGAGGATAGTAGGAGTCGTAGTTATAGTGTAGAGGTTGAAATCGAAGATCCCCCCTCTGAACCTTCTGTTTCTTTCTCACCAGCACGGCCATCACCGCCTCATAGTCCGAGCGTCATTCAGATATCTTCTCCAGACTCTTATCGAGGTGGAACGTCTTTAGAGCGGACGCACACTATTTTCGATCCAACGCCAGTGACAATTTTCAGAGAAGGAACGGTGTATCAGCCTGGACTGGTACAAGAGAGTTCTGGTGAAGAATCACCGAGTGTTGATTTTAGACAGTACCAGCCGGAAGAAGAAAATATGGACCCATTGGAGCCGGAGCGTGATAACGTAGAGCGGGTAGATGAACCATCCGGCGATTCAAGGCCGGAGAGGCCGCTAGGGCCCATAGGCCATCGTAATGGCGACGGCCGGCACGGAGGAGGCCCTCGTCTACGTGTCGAGCCTCGGTGGACGCCGAGTGATATAAACGATATCCCGAGCATGTTAATGATTCGGGAGGTGGATGAGTTCCGGCGGAGGTACCGTATTCCAAGTGGTATCGATTTTTGGGTACCGGACGGCACGGAAGTTCCCCAGTACCCACCAGCGGGTTGCATAGCTGTATTCGCCCCCAGCCTTTTATACGGTTTGAGGTTTCCACTGCCGGCTTTCCTTACGCGGTGGTTTTGTAAGTGGGGCATGCATCCGGCCCAGGTGCACCCGATTTCTTGGGGCAGGATCATCGGCCTCCTGGTGATGTTTCACCTGGAAAAGTATCCTCGCCCCAAATTTAAGGAGATGAACGAGCTCTTCGTATGGCGAGCGACTCCTTCATCTCGGGGCCAGCCGTCCGGGTGGTATTATGTACAGACCCGACTGGGGTACCCGGACGGTTTAGTAGAAGGTCTCCCTTCTTCTCTGAAGGAGTGGAAGGATAAATGGTTTTGGGTGGGCGGCGAGTGGCAAGCTCGCGTGGGAGATGGAGAGAGGGAGACCGTTCTTCATCCTCCATCAAATTTTGTTTTTGGTTATAGTAAGTCTTACCTTTTTCCTTCCTCTGCTTTTGCTGTTTATTGTTTCTTTTCGTAATTGTCTTTTCTTTTGACCTTTATAGGGAATCGGGCGTCCAAGGGGCCTCTGTCGGTCACCTTTGTTCGAAGGCTGGAAAACATCCAGGCTCGGGGCATAATGGATAGGCGGATTGAGAGGTTGGCTACCGAGGCCAACTTAGCCGCAGCTGGTTTGAGGCCTGCTTTGCCCGCCGACCCCGAGGACGAGGGGGCGGCTCGGGACGAGGTGGCTGAGCGGGAGGTAGAGGTTGAGAGAGAGCCTCAACCGAACCCTCCCGGTAATGAAGAAGTACGGCCCCATTCTCCAGGGGAGCAGCCGGTGAGGACAGAACAAGCTACGCCGTCCCCTGTGACGGCCAGCCCTGTAGGCAGATCATCTGCGCCTGTAGGGCCAACACAGACTCCCGAGCGCGCGAGGCGCTGGTCTGTCCGAGGTAAACACTTAAGTTTTTCACATTTCCTTTTGAAACATCTTTGTTTTCTTTTGATATTCTAACGTTGGTTGCTTTTTGCAGGGCGTGGTTTAGACTTGCGTGCACGTCTTCGCAGCGTGAGGAACACGGCCGCGCGGCGGACTCGGGCAGCTGCCGATCAACCTGCGGATGTGGAGGCGGCTCGGAGAGAAGATATTCGGGCCGGTAAACGTCCCGCTGATGGGGTGCCAGAGGCGGTGCAGCCCCCTCTTCAAAGGAGAAGAGGAGGAATTGTGATGGAGGAGCCTGATCAGACCGAAGGGGTTGGTCGAACGGTACCTGAACATCCTGAACAGCCCTTTGAAGAGGGAGGTCCGCGAACTTTTTCGGATGACCTCGGCAGGGAAGGTCACTTCATCCCTCCAAGCCAAGTGAGGGATGAATATTGCGAGGGGATGATCGGACTACGCCCTCGATGGTTTGTGGAATTCGTTCGCTGTGCCACGCCGACAGAGGAGCAAACGAGAGTTTTACCGGAGGCAGGTCGGGCCGCGATGAGTGTTCCAGCTCGTGCCTGGACAAAAGGTATCGAGCAATTCTGCTCGGAGACAGGCTTCGAAGAACAAATTCAATATGCTATGGCCATGTCTGGGCGGATGATTGGGCTCTTATGGCATGCGGTTGGGGGGACTCGTGAGCTGGAGAAAAAATATGCCGACCTGGAAAGGCGGCACGGGGATCTGCAGGAGGCCTATGCTACCCTCCAAGGGGTACAAGAATCTTTTAAGACTCAAGCGGATGAGGCTACAGCTCGGGCCAACTCCGAGAGAGAGACTGCTGCGAGGGCCGAGGCAGAGCGAGATCGGGCCCGCAAGGAAGAAGAGCTCGGGGGTTAAGGTCGCCGAATCGAACGTCTTTGCCACGCCGGCCGAGGAAATGGAGAGGCGTCTAGCCGATGTACGCAGAGAGGCTGAAGAAAACGCCCGCCGGCAAACTGAGGAAGTTCGTAGAGAGGCCGTTAAAGCTTACAAAAACTCCGAGGAGTATGCATTCATGTTAACCTGTGGCCATGCGACCAGCTTCCGAGAAATTCTTGATTTGATTAAGGGCGGGCGTCTCGCTCGGCAGGAGGAAGACCTGGCCCTCCCGGAGGCCGACCTCGATACCCTTCGGCCGAACTTTGCCGAGACTTCTAATGCGCAGGGCTCTCCTCCTCCGGACGTGGAAGAAGTTTGCTCTAGTGGTGCCGTCGAAATTCCGCCCCTGCTCGCCTCTTGATGCTTTTATAGGTACCCCTAGATAGGTAATTTGGCTTTGTGCCTCGAGATGTAATGGGCTCCGGCCTCCTTATGTAAATATTTTTGAAGTAGAAATGAATTGTTATTTTCCTTACCCTGTATGTGTTTCAAGCTTTTTGTGGATGCTCGGCTCTTTCCTTTTTAAGATTGTTGCCTGTCTTCTGTTTTCCTTTTATATTCCCAAGTATGGGGCTCGGTTTTGATTTTACGAATAAGGGGATCTGCTCGCCTTAATTGATTCTTGTACTCGGTATATAAACCTGTCCTTTATTTTGTTTTTTGAAATTTTGTTTATGAACCGAGTCTTTATTGCGCTCGGCGCATAACTGAGTCCTTATTTTGTACTTGGTACGTGGCCAAGGCTTCACTTTATGCTCGGTGCGTAACCAAGTCTTGATCTCATTGCTTGGTGCATAACCAAGTCTTTATATTGTGCTCGGTGCGTAACCGAGTCTTTATTTTGTGCTCGGTGCGTAACCGAGTCTTTATTTTGTGCTCTGTGCGTAACCAAGTCTTGATCTCATTGCTTGGTGCATAACCAAGTCTTTATATTGTGCTCGGTGCGTAACCGAGTCTTTATATTGTGCTCGGTGCGTAACCGAGTCTTTATTTTGTGCTCGGTGCGTAACCGAGTCTTTATTTTGTGCTCGGTGCGTAACCAAGTCTTTATATCGTGCTCGGTGCGTAACCAAGTCTTTATATTGTGCTCGGTGCGTAACCAAGTCTTTATATTGTGCTCGGTGCGTAACCAAGTCTTTATATTGTGCTCGGTGCGTAACCGAGTCTTTATATTGTGCTCGGTGCGTAACCGAGTCTTTAGCCGTGGTGAGTAAAAACTT
Source organism: Rehmannia glutinosa (assembly GCA_016081115.2). Classification (NCBI taxonomy): domain Eukaryota; kingdom Viridiplantae; phylum Streptophyta; class Magnoliopsida; order Lamiales; family Orobanchaceae; genus Rehmannia; species Rehmannia glutinosa. The sequence continues at coordinate 38,123,900 of CM071931.1, read as the reverse complement.
CGTTTTCCTTTAGAGAGCTCACGAAATACCAAATGAAAGGATAATTCTTTGGAATCCTATCTGGATCATAGATCGAGATCTTTATTGATAATACCGCTTCAAGTATGCTACATTCCATGGATGCATAAATTTTTCTCCACTCAAATATTCTAACCGTATGCCCCACCGGATAAGACGTGGTGACCGAAATGGGCCCTCCTGTTGGCTTCAATGGGCTCGGTTGAATGCCCGTTATCTTTTTCAATAAAGATCGCCGACCAAATCTTCTTTCCTTTACTTTCGAATTGTAGTACCTTTCACTCCTTTGTTTATACACTCGCATTTTCATCTCAAGATTTGCACCTTTTTCTTCGAAAGGTCTAGTTCGGCTCGGAGCGCGCCTCATTACGTCTTCTTCAAAATTTGCACTCAAGGTAGGGGCTCCAATCTCGACAGAATCACCGCCTCGGCTCCATAAGCTAAAGAAAAGGTGTTTCTCCGATGCCGCCGATGTGTCGCTCGTATGACCATAGTACGCCGGAGTAGTTCCTCCGCCAATTGCCTTTAGACTCCTCCAATCTCGCCTTCAGGGGTATACTTGAGTATTTTATTAACGGCCTCAACTTGTCCGCTCGATTTGGGGTGGTATGGAGTTGAGAAATGGTTTTTATGCGGAAACCTTCACAAAATTTCGGAACCTTCGGTTGTCGAATGTTTCCCATTATCCTGTAACAATCGAATGTGGTATCCCAAATCTACGATAATAGATTTCCATACAAAGCTCACAACCTTTTCTTCATCTATTTTTGCGGAGGCTCCGCCTCGCCCATTTTGTGAAATAATCCACCGCCACGACGATGGCATACTTGACGCCCCCTTTGCCAGTGGGTAGTGGTCCGATGAGGTCCATTCCCCATTTGGCAAACGGCCATGGGCTAAATACGGAAGTAAGTCTGTTCGGATGATATCTTGTGGTGCAAATCTCGCACCTCTCACATCTTTTGACGAGGTCGGTTGCGTCCTTTCTCGGGGATGGCGGTAGTATCCTTGCCGTATTAATTTATAGGCCAACGTTTGGCCCCAGCGTGGTTGCCGCATATTCCCTCATGAACCTCTCGAAGTGCATAATCGCATCCTGTCTCGGAAAGGCAACGTAGAAGTGGGATGGAGTACCCTCGTTTGTATAGGATGCCGTCTACTAGTGTAAACCGAGCCGCTTGAGTTCGTAGTGTTCGGCCTCGGCTTTGTTTTCGGTTGAACTCCTTTCTAAATATTGGATGATTGGGGTCATCCAAGTCCTGTCGGCGGTTTCGGTTGTATATATTTTCTTTGCATCAAGTGACGGGCGATTGCATTTGTGTGACAATGACATCCGTGATGACATCCGCCCCTGGATCGAGCCGAGCCGAGCTAAGGCATCCGCTGCATGTTCTCGGCTCGGGGCACATGTAAGATTTTTGTCTTAAAGTGTGATAATCTTTTCTTGACCAAATCCAAATATTGTGCAATTTTTGCTCTTTAAGCCGTGCTTCGCCGTTGATTTGATGAACGACCAACCGAGAGTCACTTTGTGAACCAATAGTTGTTTTAGGCCCATAGAGGCCGCCATATCTAAGCTTCTTAGGAGCGCCTCATATTCGGCCGTTGTTCGTTGGGGAACTCAAATCGTCGGCCGAGCAAAGAGCATTTTTCATTTGGATCGATTATCACGATTCCGCCCCTGCTCGGCTGCGGCGGAAGAGCCGTCGACAAATAATTTCCATTCTTGGTCTTCCTTGACTTCCAATTGTATGGAAGACGTGAATTCGCCACAAAATCGGCTAAAGCCTGTCCTTTTATTGCGATGCGTGGTTCGTATATAATGTCAAATTGGCTAAGTTCGACAACCCACTTAATCATCCGACCCGTAAGTATCGTCGGTGTAACACTTTGTTTCAACGGATAGTTCGTCAATACTATAATCTTGTGTTCTAAGAAATATGGACGGAGTTTCGCGCCGTGATAATTAATGAATAAGCCAACTTTTCCATTGGTGGGTACCGGAGCTCGGCATCATGTAACGCTTGGTGGTGTAATAAATCGGATGTTGAATAGAGCCATCTAGCCTGATTAACACCGAAATGATGGCGTATTCGGATACCACCAAGTACAAATACAAGTCCTCCCCTTGGGTCGGTTTTTGTAATATAGGGATTGAAGATAGATGTTGTTTGAGGATTCAAAGGCAATGTGTGCTTGCTCGGTCCACTCGAAATTTTTGCTTTTCTTTTATAATTTCAAAGAAAGGTTTGCACTTGTCGTGGACCGAGAAACAAATCGGTTAAGGGCGGCCAATCGGCTGTTAAACTTTGTACCTTTTTTACGAGTTTGGGGATTCTAGGTCGGTGATGGCTTTTATTTTGTCCAGGTTAGCTTGATTCCCCTTTGGCTGACCATATACCCCAAAAATTTACCCGAACCGACCCCAAATGTGCACTTTCTCGGGTTTAACATCATCTTGTACTCTCTCAAAACATCAAACATTTTATTAAGATCGTTTAGATGATCGGACATGTACGATGATTTTTACTAGCATGTCATCTACATAGACTTCCATAGTGTGACCTATCATTTTCTCAAACATCTTATTTACTAACCTTTGATAGGTCGCACCAAAGATTCTTCAATCCGAAAGGCATCATCTTGTAATGTTGAATTCCTCGAGCGAGAAAAAATGAGGTATTTTCTTCATCTTCCGGTGCATCCGTATTTGGTTGTAACCCGTATGCATCCATGAAGCTCATCACTTCGTGTCTCCGCCGTGGCATCTACCATGTAATCGATATTTGGCAATGGATAACTGTCCTTAGGGCATGCTTTGTTGAGGTCGGTAAAATCCACGCATAGGCGCCACTGGCCATTGCTTTTCTTTACCAAGACAGGATTGGCGACCCATCGAGGATAGAGGGCTTCCCGGATGAATTGATTGTCTAGTAGCTTGTTAACCTCGATTTCGAGTCTTTGCCTCTATCAGGGCCGAGTTTGCGCCTTTTCTGGATGACTGGGCGGAACGTTAGATCAATATTGAGGCGGTGGCACGCATACTTGGGGTCAATTCCGGGCATGTATGCATGAGTCCATGCGAAGACGTCAAGATTATTTCCCAAAAACTCGATCAACTCGCTTCGATATGGTTCTGGAAGATCATGACCAATACGTAGTTGGCGCCCCTCGCTTGGCCTACCGATATTGATTGTATCAACTTGTTCTACTGGTTCCGCTCGTTTTCTTTTCTTGCTTTGCCCCTCCTTGATTTGCAGGGGCAATTCGTCTTCAGCGGCCGGCTCGGTTTCGATTGCCGGCTCGCCTTCTTCCATCATTGGCTCCTTCCCAGGTCGACGACCTGGATTATCCTCCTGAACGATCACCACTTTCTGCTCGGACTCCTCTTCGGGCAAGGGATTATCTTGTGTGATTCCACTGGTTTGCCCTTGTTCTGCCACGTTAATCTCCACCGGTCGGAGTTTAAGAGAGCACTCTCGTGACTCCCTTTGATTCCCTTTATGTATAGCTTCGCCATCAGATGTTGGGAATTTTATACAAAAATGATATATTGAAACGGCTGCCTTTATATGATAAAGCAATGGCCTTCCAATGATGGCATTGTACTCCGAATCGGCATTGATTATTTTGAATGTTGTCATGACAGTCCGTTTATGCAAACCTTGTCCCATTTGGATGGGCAAATCAACTTCTCCGAGGACTATCCTTCCTCCTCCAAACCCCGAGAATCTTATCGTTACATGGACGGATATAACTATCATCCACGTTTAATCTTGAAATGCTCGGACATAAATGACTGACGAATAGCTTCCGGTGTCAATTAAAATTCTGTGAACCGGAATACCCAAAATCGGTGCAGTGATGACCAGAGGGTCAGAATGAGGATGGACCACCTGGTCGGCATCCGCATCCGAGAACACAAAGTGGCCGGTGGGTTGGCCTTCCTTGATTTCGGCCACCCGAACTTATCTTTCGGCATTGGTTGCCCATCTAACATCGACTTTTCTTTTCTCCTGTTGGAGCGTCTATCCTCCATTGTGTTGGTATTGATCCGACCGACACTTGACATCATGAGGATTTCCCCCCTGTTTTCACCGGGGGCGCGGCAGAGAGCTGGGTTGATTACGCGCTCCGGGTTGACGCTGAGCTAGTCTGCCGGTGGGGTTGGTAGTTCATGAACGTACCTTTTAAGGCCGCCTGCCGAACAACCCGCATAATTTCCCTAATTAGATCTCGGCACTCGTCGATGCGTGACCTATCGATTTATGATAGGCGCAAAATCGACGCGAATCTAATTTTGATGGCTCAATTTTCGAGGTCGAGGTCGAGCCGAGGCAACAAATTCAGACCACGTACTTCACTCCATATGGCCGACGGAGTGTGGGTCAAAGTACTCCTTAGCGCGGCGACTTCGGCTCTTGCCTCTTGGCGAGCTCTAAATCCGGTGGTCGGGTTTTTCCGAGAACGGCCGAAACCCGACCCCCCAACCAACTCACTCGGTTCTTTCCTTCCGTCCTTTCTTACGCTCCCTTGTCGGTGCTCGGGCGGTTACTTGCCATGGCTTCTTCCGCACAAATATGGCGTTCGCGCGGATTAGAAATTCTTGATACGAGGTCGCCCCGATTCGTGGATGGAGTAATTGAACCAAGTCTCGGGGCTAGTCCGGCCATGGGCATGCGATCAAAATGGCGTCATCCGACACCGTTCCATCTCTCGAACTTGTTTATTAAACCGAGAAATATAACTCTTGAGGGCTCGTCCTTCCCTTGTTTGATGTTTACGAGGAGTCTTTAGGCGCGGCTCGGACTTTGGACGTTAAGAAATGTGTCGTAAAGGCGGAGGCCGATCCCCCATGCTTGAATGGATCCCTGCGCGGGGGTCCTAAACCAACGGTGGGCTCGGTCGCCCAAAGTCGAGGGGAAGGCCTGCGAGAGGATGGCATCGCTTGGATCGTATAGTTCCATCCATGCTAAGTACTTGTGAACGTGAGTGGTCGGGTCGGTTTCCCCATTATAGAGACCGACACTGGGGATTTTCAACTTTGGCGTAACGGGATCGCCAGATTCCAGGAGAAAATGGCGACGGAACAGTGGGCCGGCTCCATACTTGGGGCGGTCTTCGAGACTGTTCGCCATCCGGACCGCCTTCCAATTCGTTCAGACGACGACGTAGGCGGTGTATTTCTACATCCCGTTCCTGCCATAAGCTAGGGCCTTGGACCGGATTGACCCTGAGTTGTTCCCCTCATCCTAAACCCGAGCCGGAACTTATCGATCGAGCCGGGTGAAAGGGATCAACTCCCGGTCGTCCGGCCGCGAACATCGAGTGGGCACGACGATGTCGTGTTTGCTCGAAATGACTCGCTATACGACTTTGCTCCTCCTCATCTTCTCTTTGCCGCCTTCTCACATGACGGACATGTTGTTCATTACCCGAATCTTCTTGGGCTTCGTGGCGAGGAAGTCCGGAATTTGAGGATTAATGTTAACATTTAGTTGTGGGTTGAGTGGGTTAGTATTTGCAAGGAGTGGAGGAGGTGCTTGAGAGTTTGTGGTGGCGAGAGTTTGCGACATAAGTTGGTTCATTTGTTGTACAAAGGTTGGGTTGGCGATTAACTGAGCGAAAGGGAATAAAGTAGTGCTCCCTGCTTCCGTTTGGAGCATATTGTGGCCATTCGTAGTTTGGCCAGGTTGGTTGTTCAAATGTTGCTCTTCAGTCAAACGGGCATTTCTCGACAGTTGACTCATTTTCCTTTTATCAAAAGGTTCAGTGTCAAATTTTACCTGGTTTTTGTTTCACTTGCTTTTGACTGGAACTCGGACTGGACCAATACGGGCCCTCCTTCTAGCGCCAATTTGTTGACGTGCGTTTTGGTCAACAAGCAGAAATATGTAAAAGATTTAACACGTGGAAATGAAAACGTGCGTAACGTATGTTTATTTCTGGCTAATTATGCCTTTTTTGTATTTTGCCGAGCCGGAATATTGGGGTCGGTCTTTCTTATAATTTGTTACTATTTGCCCTCTCCTTGTTTTTCTCCTTTTCAGACTCTTTATACCCCTTTGAGTAAGTGGGTTTACAATAGTCATCTTTGCACTAACTATTCATTAATTAATAAAATAGTCAAGACACGACACATGTCCCTCTATAGTTGTGCATGATAGCCAAAGTTTGCCACTTGTCGACTTCTCTTCATAATCCTCTGACATGTGGCGCTTTAATACCAATAAAGTGTTAAGTATGGGCATGTGTTTATTTTTACGAAGCTGTCGCGCGTGCGTTTCATCTTGAAATTTGGGCTCGGGGCTCGGTAGCCGTGTTGTGGTTGGGCTCGGTAGCGGTTGGGCTCGGTAGCGGGCGAGCCTAATTCGTGACGTGTTGTCGTACATCATTGTTGATGTCACCCGCAGGTCGCCTATTCGGATATGTGTCAGACTGATGACGTGGATTAATTTTTCACAGCTCGGCTCGGGTATCATCACTTGTTATTGTATCTCTATTATTCGATATTACTATACTCTTGTGCAAAGATATCTTGTTGAGATTTTGCAGAAATTTTTTGATATTTTGGAACAAGTTTGATGACCAAGGGAAGGTTAGTAGCTCAAAGATAATGTCAAGAAGAAGGTATTGATTTTGATGAAACATTTGCACCCGTAGCATGTTTTGGTAGCTATTCGCATTTTATTCTTGTTTTAAGAAAATTTCAAGCTTTACCAAATGGATGTTAAATCCAATTTTCTAAATGGTTTTATTCTAGTAGAAGTCTATGTAAAAGAACCGGGGGTTGAAAATTTTTCTAGGCCAAATGATTTTATAAAAGGCCTTCTACGGTTTAAAACAAGCACCCCGTGTATGGTATGATAGACTTAGCTATTTTGTTTTTTGCAAAATGATTTTACAAGAGGTAAAGTTGATACTACTCTCTTTGTTTCTAAAAAGAGGGCATAATCGAAAAGATGGAGATAATCTATTCACCCCTCCCTCTAGATTATCGTAGTCGCTTGGGCAAGATTGCTTATTAGTGCAATTTAAGTTGATTTGATGCTACTAATGAATTTTTGTACAAGATGTTTTCTAAGTTGATGCAAGGTGTATTTGAGATGAGCATGATGGGGGAGCTCAACTTCTTCCTTGGACTTCAAATCAAGCAATGCCAAGAAGGAATTTATATTTCACAATCAAAATATACAAAAGAGCTTTTGAAGAAGTTCGGCATTGAAGAAAGAAGAACCGTCTCTACCCCAATGGCAACAAACGTCAAGATTGACAAAGATGAAAAAGGCAAGCCGGTTGATGAATCCAAATATCGAGGTATGATTGGTAGTTTACTTTATTTAACCGCAAGTAGACCGGATATTCTTCATGTCGTATGCCTATGTGCTCGTTTTCAAAGCAATCCCAAAGAATCTCATATGAGTGTCGTCAAAAGGATTTTTCGATATTTAAAAGGCACTATTCAATATGGTTTATTTTATCCAAAGAATAAAAAATTTTCTCTTAAAGGTTATAGTGATTCGGATTATGCGGGAAATATTGATGATCGTAAAAGTACTTCCGGATCATGTCAATTTCTAGGTGATTGCCTAGTTTCTTGGTTTTCAAAGAAACAAAATTGTATTTCACTTTCAACGGCCGAAGCCGAATATATTTCCGTGGCTTTTTGTTGTACTCAATTGCTTTGGATGAAACAAACTTTAGCGGATTACAAATGTTCTTTTGAAAAGTGTTCCTATCTTTTGTGATAACATATCCACTATAAATATTGCTCAAAACCCGGTTCATCATAACCGTACTAAACATATTGAGATTCAACATCATTTTCTAAGGGATTGTGTTTCAAAATGAAAAATTGATATATCTTTTGTTCCATCTCAAGATCAATTGGCGGATATCTTTACAAAACCGCTATCTTCCGAGACTTTTGCCTCAATACGAGCTCGGTTAGGCATAATGCATATTGAATGAGGTCTATGATTGCATTTTGCACGTTTTTAAAACTTAGGGGCAAAAAATTGGATTTTTGGTTTAAACTTCGGATTTTGCAAAAACAAAATGGACAGTGGTGACTGGTTTGGGCCGACGACCGCCCAAGCCTCCGATGACGCCCGACCTCAACCGACGCCCGCCTCCAACCGGTCGCCCACATCAAGAATTTGGTTAAAATCGATTATGTTTTCCAGATTTAGCCATTTTTGGCTCTTTCACCCTATTTTCGTCCCCTTTGCATTTTTCACAAGAATTTGGTTAAAATCGATTCTGTTTTCCAGACTTAGCCATTTTTGGCTCTTTCACCCTATTTTCGTCCCCTTTGCATTTTTCACACACAATTCACTCAAAATGATTTTCTTCTTATAAAATCTATATTTTTTGAATTTATGTAACTTCTATTTCATCCATATCATCCGACTTCTCCGATCAATTGGTAAGAATTTCTCCTTTTTATCTCAATTGGGTTGAACCCTTGAGAATGTGCTTGTATCTTGCTATTTTGATGAAATTCTTGCATTAGTATAATGTATATGGTGATTTTTGATGGATGAATGTTGTTATATTGCAATTGGTGATGAATTTTTTTGGCTTAAATGAAATACAAAGGAATTATATATCTCTTGTTTTATTCGACGCACGCCAAGTGTTCGACAAAATGTTTCTATGAAAAATTCATCACCTACATGATTCTCTTGATTTGAAAAGTCTTATAATGTTATAGATATCATGTTTTATCAATCAAATGAGCTTTTTCAAATCAAATGAGCAACTTTTCCCTTTTATTTGGAATTTAAGCTTCATTGTACAAAATGCTCGATAAATCGATTAACTTGTGCACTTTGATATGATTGTATGATGTTTTTATCGTGCTAACATTTTTTTTGATGATTCCAAAGGGGGAGAAACAGAAAAAACGCTCATATGCTCAAAGAAGTGAAAATAAGCTTGCAAAAAAAGCTATAAGCTAAGGCTCTTAAAAGCCAAAAGCTGTGAATGATACTTAGTCCATTTGATGAATTATGGACTTTTATGATTGACTAATGATGTCTTGTGACAGGGGGAGCTTATAAGCTCATGAAATTCAAGCTTAAGTTGTAAAAGCTAAGCTTTTAGCTTTTAAGTATTTGCTTCTATACTTGTTCTTGATGTGCATATTGATAGGGGGAGCTTGTGCAAAATGTTTTTTGAAAAATCGTTGCTCCTACTCTTGTGTGTTTCACTTATGATGAATGTTGCTTGTAATGGATTGATGTTTTAGACCGAAAAATGTGTTTTGTTTTAAAATCGATCTCCTAAAATTATTTTGGTTTGTAATCATAAAAAAGGGGGAGATTGTTAGAAAAATATTTTTATCAAGATTTTGATGATTTTGTTTAAAGGAGTTTTTATACCAAAACCATGTTTATAAATGTTGTCCAAATACTCCTAAATGATTTAAAATGTTTTTACTAATTTTTGGAGTATTTCTTAGAGTTTATTATTCGATAAAAATTGGACAATACTTTTGATAATTTTGTGTTAATTGGTTTTTACACCAAAACAATGTTTTAAATGTTGTCCAAATACTCCCAATTGATTTAAAATATTTTTACTAATTTTTTGGAGTATTTCTTGAAGTTTATTTTTGACAAAAATCGGACAACATTTCAATTTTGAGGTCGACCGGTTGAACAAGAGGTCGACCAGTACCTGAGGAACGCGAAAATGAAAACAGAGAACACTGGAACACAAAAAATGTGCAGGGGGACCGGTCCACCTAGGGGCCGACCGGTCAGACCCTAGGGCGACCGGTCGGACCCCCCTCGGACCGGTCGGACCACCTGCAACCTGTGTCTGGATCGCACTATTTTCTTCCAACGATCGAAATTATCTATACAGCGACCGGTCGCGCTGTGTTATTTCTGAAAGCAGATTCTGACCGTTGAACATCCATATCAGCAGATTTACTTTAACAATTTTGTACATTATTTCTACATCTTGTGATCTTTTTTTTTAGACAAAAGTGAAGAAGGAGGAGCCTATGTTTGTGAAGACTCTCCTATAAATAGAAGATGTTTTTGAAGACATAAGACAACAACAACATAAGCAAATACACAACAAGAAATCTGCAAATTTCTCAGTTTTCATATTCAACACTCTTGTTGTATTTATAGTCTAAGAATTTCACTTTCACATCTTGAGGTCTAGGCTTGATTCTTGATTACACTTGCACTCAAAATTGTATTATTCTTTATAGAGTTGTAATCTTGAATTTTTGGGTTCATCATTCAACACAAGATATCCTTGTGAGTGTTCTTGTGGTAAGAACACACTTGGGTGATCTAGGTGTTAGGTGCAAGAAGATTGTGGTAATCTTCTTATTGAAGAGTTTGGTGCTCTTTGAGGTGTTGAAGAATTTGGTGTTCTTCAAGGTTGAAGATTGTGGTAATCTTCACAAGGTGCCGTAGAAGATTGTGGTAATCTTCAAGGGAGATTGAGGTAATCTCCAAAGAGGTGTTGTAAGGTGATGTTGTACTAATTGTGGTAATTAATAATTTTTTTTTCTTTTCAAAATCCATCCAGGAGATACTGGGGTGGTAGAGGATTAGGCCCTAGGTGGGTTGAACCTCTATAAATCGACGCGTGTTGTTTACTTCCCGCACCTTTATTATTGTCTTGGCTTATTTGTTTCGAAAAAGAGGGCATAATCGAAAAGATGGAGATAATCTATTCACCCCCTCTAGATTATCGTAGCCACTTGGACTTACAATGTCCCCCACCAAAAATTTACTGAATTTATTGCGAACCCTTCCAAACTCGATGCATTACTTTTAGTGGTTGAAACCACTGAGGTGGTGGGTTCAAATCCAACAATTGAGGCCGATGGTGATGATGGTGTATCTGAAAGCAATGGGAACAACGTAACGATCACTTATGTTGATATTGGTAGTCCTCTCAAAGGAGAAGCTCCCCAAAAGGATCACATCGTGTATCAGAAAATGAAAAGGAGGACAAAACATGGCCCCATGTTGAAATCTCCTTATATGGATCCAAGTCATCATGTCCAGCCCAAGAAGAAGACTAAGGTTGTTCCTGATGGTCCTCAAAATCGTCAGTTGCAACTATATGATCCAATGGGCCTTTTAGCCACAAGCTTTGATTCAAGATTTTGAGAAGTGGTTTGTTGCAGATAAGGAAAATAAGGACGTAGTGGTTCATTGTTCAATTGAGGAAGGTCACAAACTTTGTGCCACATGGTTCTTGAATATCCGGGACCCAAAAGGATGGCTCGATGATCAGGTATGTAAACCAAATCACTCACATTTTTCTTGCCCGCATTTATACCCACTGCTTCACATATCTTCCTGCCCACTTCTGATTTTTTATTTACTTGCCTACCCCCTTGCCCAACTGTCTGCCCACATGTGTGCCCACTTGTCCAGTGTTTATGTATTTGCCCACCTTTGTGCCAAACTCTCTGCTAACTTGTTTTGTTTAGTCTTGCTCAATTGTTTTATTAAATTTATGCATTTTTGCATTACAACAAATGGATTTGTTGATGCGTCTTGTCATGTACAAATCAAAAAAATGGTCTGACCGTTTCTTGACGAACTGGACATTCGTTGATTTGCTATTGTGGGTACGTAACATTATTCATTTACACAAATATGTCTGTTGACTGTTTTTTTTTATATCAGTTTGTTTCTCACATTGATTTACTTTACTTTGACAGAATAATTTGATACTGAAATGGGGTAACATGTGGGTAAAGTAAAAAGGTTCAAAAAAATATGGACAACTGGTCTTGTTGGACCATTGACGATACTATAATGGAATATTTGACGGGTAAATATCCATTAGACAGTGTCGGAAAATCATGGGCAGAAGTTGACAAGGTTTATGACATAGGTCACGTCACTGGAAACTATTGGATGCTATATGAGTTGGACATGAAGCAAAAATTGATTGTCGTATATGATTTAATGTAGAGTGCAAGTCATTTAGTACTTATATTGGACAATTCAGGCTTATGGAGTCAATACTACCAAGTCTATGCGAGGAAGCACACATATGGGACAACAGAGTCGAGCCTTCCCAAAAGGTCTGGAAGGTTCAATGGTATGAGCATCCCCCGGAACAAGCAAATTCCAGTGATTGTGGCATAATGTGCCTGAAAATGGTGGAGTCCTTGGCAATAGGGTGTGGCGTGGTGAAAATCAATAGTAAACGGTGCAAGGAATTCAGGCTCTGACTTTGCGCAGAACTATCCAAAGAAGGCAATATTAGATGTTAATTTGTAAGTATATTTTGTGGATTAAACTTTATTTGTTTTCCTATATTTTGAATTTGTGATTAGGTATTACGTTAACTTGTGATTATGTATGACGTTAACTTGTGATTATTTATTTACCCACGCATTTTCCTACGCAATGGCCTACTACACTTGCTCAATTAAGTCATGATATAGCTGCCAACATTAACCAACAATTTTTAACCCAAAAATTTCAACCTAAATCAATAAAATACAACAATTGCACGTAAACAACGTTATAATCTCAATATTTTCTGAAAAATAGGCATGCCCACAAACGTGCCCATGCATTTGCCTACGCAACTGCCTACCACATCACCATTTGTCAAAAACAAACATTTCCGCAAAGATTTCGCCCATTACATGCCTAAGAAATCAACTCAATCAACAAAATACAATAATTGCACATAAACTATATGGTGTTCACAATATTTTCTGAAAAATAGGCATGCCCACAAACGTGCTCACGTAGTTTCCTACGCAACTGCTACCACATCACCATTTGTCAAAAACAAACATTTCCACAAATATTTCACTCATTAACATGCCCAAGAAGTTAACTTAATCAACAAAATACAATTTTTTTACATAAACTATGTTATGTTCTCAATATTTTCTGAACAATAGGCATGCCCACAAACGTGCCCCCGCAGTTGCCTACGCAACTTCCTACCACATCACCATTTGTAAAAAACAAATATTTCCACAAACATTTCGCTAACATGCCCAAGAAGCCAACTTAATCAACAAAATACAATAATTGCACATAAACTATGTTGTATTCTCAATGTTTTCTGAAAAATAGGAATGCCCACAAACGTGCCCATGTATTTGCCTGCGCAACTGCCCACCACATTTGCCCAAAATCAACCAAATTACACATTAATACATCAAATTAATACATATAGTATGTTACTTCTCACCGGGACAATATCCAACATCAACCAAGATAAATAATGTTTACAAGTCTGAAAAAATACAATAGTCTTTCTAAGATATGATGTTACTTCTCAGGGGGATGAGTTTCTTGCAAGTTTTGCTATTATGACCAGTGCCTTTACATCGCCCACACTTTCTTTTCATTTTTTGCTCGCCCTGGGACAATATCCTTGTTTTTCGTGGCCTACCACTAGAAGAACGCATAATTGGAGGCAACATATTCAACTGGGATACTTCCTCGGGAGTATTCCAGAAGTCCACGTGGCCTACAAGGTAGATGGCCTCTGCATATGCAACTATCAGGGCTTCAGTGGTGTAAAATTGAGAGGCGAATTCATACCTTGGCATTCCAACTTTCCTAGTTGCTGCTAGTTGTTGGGAGAATTTATGTATAGATTTTGATGATACCATGTAAAACTTAGATTAGGAAGTTGTCACCCCATTTCAAATATAATTCAACTTGTAATAGATAGGGCTATATGAGCTGAGTTGAAGACAGCCAAGTTGAGGCTAATTTAACAAACTAATTTAGTTTTCAAATCAATTTAACAAAATAATGCAAAAAAAAAAATAAAAAAGGAGGTGAAAACAGAGTTGGTAACTCTTTTTTCTCAAAAAAACTTTTTTTTTTAAAATTTTAATTCAAAAAATGATTTATATGTTTTTCAAACCGAAATTGAACCGCAATGCTAGAAAAATCGAACCGAACCAAACCGAACTATTTCGGTTTGGTTGGATTTTTTTGTTTGTGCTTTATTTTGGGTCTTTACGTTTTTTAAAAAATATTTTTTATATATTTATTTAACAATTTAACAATAAAATATTATAGAAAATTAAAATAATAATAGAAAAAATATATTAAAAATATAAATTAAAATAAGAATATAAAAAATATTTAAAAAAATTTATAGACCAAAATCAACCAAACCGAAAATTCATTCGGTTTATTAGATTAAAAAACGAACCAAACCGTTTAACAAATTGTTAAACCGAATGAATTTTCGGTTCGGTTCGGTTTTGGTCCATAAATTTTTTTAATTATTTTTTATATTATTATTTTAATTTATATTTTCTAATATATTTTTTATATTATTATTTTGATTTTCTACAATATTTTATTGTTAAATTGTTAAATAAATATAAAAAATATATTTTTTAGCAAAAAACGTAAAGACCCAAAATAAAGCCCAAACCGAAAAATCGAACCGAACCAAACCAAAATAGTTCGGTTTGGTTCGGTTCGATTTTTCTAGCATTATGTTCAATTTTATTTGAAAACATATAAATCATTTTTTGAATTAAAATTTAAAAAAAAAAGTTTTTTTTGAGAAAACAGCGTTACCAACTCTGTTTTCACCTCTTTTTTTATTTTTTTTTTTTGCATTATTTTGTTAAATTGATTTGAAAACTAAATTAGTTTGTTAAATTAGCCCCAAGTTGAAGATTACAAGACTCGACTGAAGAATGAAGTGAAGACCCAGCTGTGTGGTAGCTGAGTGAAGTGAAGTGAAGTGAAGAATCAGTCAAGTGACAGAAAAGCTGTCTTAGTCAGCTGACTGACAGCAAAGTCATTCCAAAATGATTGGAATTGAATGTCAAAGAGGTATGCAGCAGACGAGACTTGTAGAAAGCTGAAAGAGATCCATTGTCAAGACAAGTCAAGGTTTTGCTGGAAATAGGCATGTGTCAGGATGCCAACAATAAAGTTGTTTTGCTGAAAGAGTGCAAAAAGCAAGGGACCAATAGGAAGCACCTGAAATTCTGCAGAGTTTAAGGAAAGGATGCAGAGCATTAAATTCAAGGTACAGTCTCCATCAATGCTGCAAGACAAGACAAGCCAATAACCTTCGAGTGTGATTTGAAGAAATATGTTTATCTCTTCAACGAACATATTTTCAAATGTGCACTATAAAAGGTTGAGGAAGCAAGTGAGAGAAGGTTACTGAGTTTAACACAAGCATACAAGCAATCAAGCAATTACCTGCAAACATCTCTCAAGCCTAAATTCGAAGAAAATCAATCCAACACACTCAGTGAAGGAAAGACTACTTCATCAGTTGAAGAGGAAAAATCGTTTCCAAGAACAAAGGGGTCTACTCTCCAAGGTTGAAGGAGAAGTAGTGAGGTTCCAGATCGAATCGATGCTTTGAACCTGTTGGAGGGCTACGTGGTCAAGTCCAAGGGTTTAAAGGAAGCTCAAGTAACAGGACATCTGTCTTGTGAAGAAGCTGAGTCCTAGGAGAAGCAGGCTGTGTGATCAAAGCTAACTCGGACTAATAACTACTTTGTAACCAAGTCAAGTTACTTAGTAGATATCTCCAGGAGTTGGAGAAGAGTGGACTAGAGGAATTACCCCATCCTCGAACCACTATAAAACTGCTTGTGTCTATTTACTTTTCAGCGCACTTTAATTCTTGCATTATTTTATATCTACTGATAAGTTAAAATTGCTTAAGTTTGCTGATAATAACATTGTTAAAGCAAGTATTGAAAAATGTAGTTAAAACTCTAAGGGTGAAAGTCTTCCGCTGACAAAACCAAGTCAACTACATTTCTAAGTGTTAGCTGAAAACAACTAAATTATACTATCAATAGCTCAGTCGAGTCTGTTGAGTGAGTAACTTTGTTGCGTAAGCCAACCTAGTTGTCCCTCGAGGACTTAGCTGACTTGAGTTAACTCTGAAATTATTTAAAAAGACTAAAATTGAAAAGTTGGTAAAGTTTATTCAACCCCCCGTTCTAAACTTTACACATCACCCTTGGGACCTACACTAGTGCATGAGCACATCGCAAATGATCCAGCTGGAACACATTACATGTGCATTTTCTTGCATTCAAATCAACCTCGATGTTCCTATCACCATCAAGTACATAATAGGTGTAGTAATACGATATTTGGACATCCATCCTCCTACTCTTTGCAACCTGCTCCCGAACAATTTTCTCAGCCTACTGTCAATGAATATTTCATCTTCACGGCCACATTACGCTATTCTGCATACCAACTCTTCAACATCATCAAGATTGCATCCAAAAGGGCCACCGGAGGGTATTCTCTTTCATCTCTAAACACGACATTATGACTCTCCGCGATGTTGGTAGTCATGATGTTATACCGTCTACCCAGAAAATACACACGAGCCCATTGCTCCTTCTAAATATTTTCAGTTGTCAGGTAGTTATATTCATCACTAGATACAAAATATATCTCGTTCATGATATGTCAAAATTCAGATTAATTATATGTCTTAGCGGCACAATAGAGTAGAATCGAAACATCAACATCCTCAAAATTTGGCAACAACATTCTGTCTTAGATGGTAGATGCAAATCCCATGGTGTGCATTGGGGAAAACTTCCTTAACGGCATTAGCAATATATTGATGGCGGTCTGAGATAATAAACAAATCCTTCTTCTTTGCCAACAAGCCATTCATCTTTTCAAGAAACCATTTCCATGAAGCATCATTCTTCGAGTCAACAATGACAAATGCTAAAGGATAATTTGGTTGTACCCGTCCATACCGGTAGCCACTAGTAACATACCTCGATACTTTCCCTTTAGATGTGTACCATACACTGCCAATACGGGTCGAATACATGTCCAAAATCCATGTATACAAACACCTAATGCTATGAAACAATATTTGAAACACCCACTTTCATCAACCTCAATCTTGGACACAATTCCGCGATTGGCTTGTTGGACTCACTCCAAGTAAGCAGCAAGTTGTTTGAACGAATCTTCAGGAGAACCTCTAACCAATTTAATGGCTTCCTCCTTTGCTCTCCATGCTTTGCCATAACTTACAACCACATTGAATTTATCTTTTATTTCAACAATAATAGGTAGAAGTGGGTATGAATGTGTGGGTTCTTTATATCTGTACATAACTGCCTCACCCAATACATTACTCCTAGCCTGTCGATGCTCATGGTTGTTAATTTCAATCGAACACTCATGACAATTTTTATATTTAGCAACAACCCAAAGATGCCTACCCTGCCGCCTAGTCACATGTCACGCTCCAAAATTGGAAGTCGCGACACGGATGGTCTAACTTACGTCGGTTTACCAGGCCGGTCTATTTATTCATTAATATAATCCAAACATAAATAACAATTCCCAATATGTATAGATATTAAAATTAATTAAGTCTGGTACAGTCGCAGTGGAATCAGAAAAATCAAAATTACAATGCATGTCACAATCATACTTCCTACGGGTCCTACGCCCGTCTGTTACAAGGAATTCTAATAAATTGTTCGTTCGAAATGAAACCAAAAACAAAAGTCATTCGTCTCAATAGTCCAGTACAATATGAGGCTAGTCAGTAGCTTCGTCATCTTCACTGTGGTCTTCCTCTAGCACAATCTCATCCTCTGGTTGGGAAAAATAGGTGTGAGTGAGATAAAAATTCTCAGTGGCTGCGGTGAGTGTGTGCAAGTGGGGCTTATAATTTATGCAGTAAAATTCGTTTCATGAGTTTTATGCAAGAAACGTGCAATGACATTCTTTTATATTTGATAGTTTAACAATATCAGTTAACAATCAGTTCGTCAATTCCGTAACAGTTGGTTGCGCACGAAGTGTAACGCCAACCCAATATTTAATCAGTATGTTGGGCACCGTAGTGACACAACCAGTCCGTCCTTATTCGACAGAGAAGTATTGATCAAACATCAACTCCTCAACAGTACACTTATCCCTCTAGTGGATAGGGTCGTAACCACTATCCCAGTTGGCACGACGTCTCCACAGTGGGGCCAGCTAAGCCCAGAGAACATCATAATCATGATTATACCCAGTTCCTACGATCCAATCGCCCACCAGACTCTCATATCCAGCTCGAGGTTGGGATTTGGACGATGGAGGCTAGTATGGGATTGCAGCCAAGCTACCCACCTCATACGCGACTTATCCATTCCACAGTTCAATCAGTCAGTCAATCAGTAGGACCGGAGTATTCAAAGACTCGCCGCATCCGATATTCAGTCAATCAGTTAATAGGACCAGAATGTTCAAAGACTCGCCGCATCCAATATACAGTCAATTAGTTCATATTCACGACATAGTTACCGGATGGGTAATCTAGCTGGGTATACTATTCGATTCAGTGTATTATGGTGAAGTCTTTAATGAAATTTCAGATTATGCGGGCGAGGAAGTCGCCGTATCACTAGTACAATTATTCAATATAAAAGTTCGAATAAAATTCGGATAATAATTAAAAATAAAATTTCTTATTAAATAATTATAAAATATTTTTATAAATAAACTGAATTTAGAAAATAAATTTTCTATGACCTTGGTAATTTATTTAAAAATAAAATATTTTACTAAGGGAGGAAATTTTATGCTGGGTTTTAAAATTCCATAAGTTTTGATCTCGGACTCAGAAAAGGCAAAGTCAGTTTCAAATTTATCACTTTTGGCCTATATTTTGTCATATTTACAAAAATAGCTCAAGCTCGATTTTGTTCACAGATTCATATGTACATAATATTTATATAACATATTAAACCATATTTATCATATTTCTCAGCTATTTTTTGAATATTAAAAATACTAGGCATATAAAGTATACAAAAGCCATTTTTAAGCAATAATCACTTTTGTCATAAATCCAACTACACATGTATCATCATTTTCGAATTTTCTAGAATTATAACAAAAATTCCATAAAATACAATACAAAATTTAATACATGCATACATGCCATTTTTTGCAAGTTAATGAGAGTTTAAAAGATTTTCACCCATCTCTTGTGTTCTTGGTAGAGATTGTCTAGGTAGCTTCTACTTCTCACAAGACTTCCTCAAAGTCTCCTACTCTCTTAGGGCAGCCCCTACAAGTGAGTTTTTGGGGTCAAAAATGTGAAGAAAATGGGAGAAAGAAATGAATGAAAAGAGTACAAGGTCTCACCTTAAGACTTGCTTCTTGAGTGCTTCTAAAACCTCAACCTTCAACCTTAAAAATCTCCAAATTCGACCCTATAGAGTAGGAAGAAGAAGATGTTGTTTCTTTGGTGAAATGACTAAGTGTGGGAGAAAGTGGTGCAAGAACAAGAATCCTCCTCCTTAAGAGCCCCAAATGACCTCCCTCCCCTCTTCCTTTAGGCCATCAAGTGCTTTGGTTTATGAGCTTGTAGGATGGCTCATGCTTGTCTTGGTAAGGTGAGGATTGATTTGGTTTTGAGGAAAGATTTCATGCTAGAACAAGACAAGGGGAAAATGACAAAAGGAAAAGGACAATGTTTCCTTCTCCTTATCTCATCCTCCAAATTTTTCTTTTTTTTTTTTTTTTTTTTTTTTGTTTGTAAAATTTGGTGATATTTGGGCCCTTTAATCTCATCACCAAAAGCTCTTATCACCTTTCTTATATACTATTGCTCTTATATAAATCAAATCTTATATCTATCTTACTTATATGATTAGTCATCTAGTTATAAGGTGTCTAGTATTTCCCAAGTAGTATCATTACTTATAATCTAAGGTATTAAATAAAATTAGAACCAATAATGCGAGTCAATATATATCAATCAAGTAATGAATTAAATTATAAAAATTATATCCAAATATATAAATATAATTTTCAAAATTAATAAAATATTTAAATAAATATTATGCTATAACAAAATAATTAATTGTTAAGAGAGAAATCCAATCGGTTAATGTATCTTGTTGAAAGTTGAAAGAAATCGTCAATCATTAAAGAAGTGAAAATAGGTGTAATTAATATACACCATAAAATAAAACTGATTCTATGTATAAATGATATATCTAGTAGCTAAATCAAGTAGTAATTAATTCAACAAATCAAGAATGAGACACTTTGCTATTTTAATATATAGGTCGAATTTGTTTTAACAAAATAAATCTCAAATACTGTTCTTTCAAAAATTAAAATTTTACTTGATGAACTTTCAAAACATGAGTCATTGTCTTTGTTAATGTATTAAATTAGTAGTAGATGATTTTAATAGATCATAAAATTAAATGGTTTGTTTGAAAAGCATAAAATCGTTTCTCAATAAAATAGGTTCAAATACTACTTTATTTTATGCCAAGAATTTCAAAAATCATAATAAATTTTTTGTTAACTCAAGTAGGTAGATATAGAGTAAAATGTTGAGTTTATCAAAATGGATATTTCAAAATCTCAAAAATTAAGACGTAGTTTCTTTTAAATAAAAAAATTATTTTGAGAGAAATAGTAGCTTTATGGAAAATGACTAAATATAAGTATCGTCGTCATAAAAAAAAATGGCGATAAGAATTTTATTTTTAAAATACTAAAGAATGGAATTTTTGTTTTTTTTAAATAATATATTAGGTAAAATAAATAGTGAATACAATAATAAATTATCGGTGTAAGAACATTAGTGTGGACTACTAAAACATTATAACGGGAAATATATGTGAATAGTGTCATCTATGGTATAAAAATCTGGGGCCTCACATCACATGTATGATCCATCCACAATTTTTATCCACACAACTTGCAACAAATCTAACTTTGTCTGACTTTTTAACAACGTGTTGTCTATTTTTCAGTATACAAATTATTGCAAATCGCCGACTAAATTCTTCTTTCATATGAAAAACTTGACCAACCTGTAAATCGTTACTGCGATGGAGTTACAACTGCTTGTTTGATTGCTCATAGGCCCCACACCACTTTGCCCAGTTCCGACATAATTCCTTTTGCATGAACGACTACAGGCCCAGTGGGCCCACCTTCATGCCCACATTCCTGCCCATCTTTATGCCCAAGCTCCTGCCCACCATCTTGCCCGTACTCCTGCCCACCATCTTCATGCCCACGTTTGTGCCCACCATCCTACCCGTACTCCTGCCCACCATATTCCTACTAGGGATGGCAATGGGTTGGGACAAAACCTGGCTCTGCATTAAACCCGCCCCATTCGGGGCGGGTTCAAACTGGTCAAATGGGTCCTGGGGTGGATCCTGGGTCCATTATTAAAAAATTCATCGGGTCCGACACTCAGCCTGCTAGTCTAAGACTCGTCTCTCTCCTGCTAGTCTAAGACTCGTCTCTCTCAACTGTATCCCCCCTCCAACACTCAGCCTACTCCGCAACATTATTAGCTGCTACGTAAAGCAAGGTAACTAATTTTCTGAAGTCAGTTAATGGGGCGCCACTCATCCTCAATGATTGATAATTTAATTATAAAATATTAAAACTAAACATTTTGAACTAAAACTAATGATTAGATTATATAAAATAGCTCAGGTCAAACGCATGCACTAGGATAGAATAACTGGCAGCAGAGTACTATTATTCAATTATGGCGGGTCCGGCGGGTTCAACCCACCGATCGTGGGTCCAATGCAGGGTGGGACGAGTCTCAGGTCCAGTATTTTCTTTGCGGGGCGAGTCCCGAATTTGGCCAAACCCGTCCCAGACTCGCTCCATTGCCATCCCTAATTCCTGCCCACTATCATGACGATTTTCGTGCTCATGTTCATGCCTACACTTTGGCCGACTTTTGTGCCCACCACCGAGTTTGACATGCTCCCTTGTTGCTGCCTCACCAATACTACCACAACCACCACCACCACTACCACCACCACCACCATCACCATCTTTCCCAGAATCATTCCCTTGAGAAGTAATATGCAAATCTTCGTCACTTGACATATCTACATCCTCCCAAAACATAAGGTCATTCACAAGGTCTTCCGTAGTCATACCTAAATATTCTTCAAATGAGATGTTTCTTTGACAACCCCTTTGCCTTTATTGCTGTTATGCATGGGACATTGTAGATCCTCTTGAACAATAGTTTTGTTTTTAACACCACAACCATCATTCCCAGAATCATTCCCTTGAGAAGTAATAGGCAAATCTTCATCACTTGACATATCTACATCCTCCCAAAACATAGAGTGATTCTCAAGGTCTTCCATAGTCATACCAAAATATTCTTCAAAACGAGATTTTTTTTTTGACAACCCTTTTGCGTTTATTGGTCTTATGCACGGGACATGGTAGATCCTCTTGAACGATAGCTTCTTTTTTAATTTGCAACAACTCTTGATTGCTACTAGCTGACTCAAAAGTATCCTTTTTCTTATTTTCCCTTGTAATCAAACAAATCGGAATAGATAAAAGCTTCTCGCTATTCATGCGAACAAGTAGTCTGACATTGTTATCATCGGTGACTGGACATAGTGGCAAGGGATCAACTTGTTCATAGCCAAACCAACTGGTCAACTCTATTTCACAGTCATTAGGATTGATTTTACACAAAAATAAGCTTTCTCCAATAATTCAGAATACGATCCAAAGGGAAGAGAACGGTTTTGGATTGCTTCCCTGTAAACCTTCATCAGAATGTACTTATGTCACAATCCCAAACTTCATCCTATAAGAAAAATATATGAACCCCTCCAGTAAATAAATAGATATAAAAGATCATTTTCCTTGTTCCAAACTATATTTGACATTTAACGTAACTGCCCACCCAAGTACCCACGCAAATACCCACCCAAGTGCCCACTACCGGTTCAGTTCCCTTGTCACCCACAATATTTGACATTTAACATAACTGCCCACCCAAGTGCCCACACAAACACCTACCCAAGTGCCCACAACCAGAACACCAATCAGGGTGTAAGAGTTTAGTTCCCTTATCACCCACTAATATTTGATATTTAACATAACTGCCCACCCCAAGTGTCCACACAAGTGCCCACTTAATACACCTGCCCACTTAGGCGCCTACTCGAATGCCCACGTTTGTGCCACCAATTAAAAGTTGCGAGAAAAATCGATTTATACCATTTTCAGCAAATTTCAACAACAATTACGGAATCATGATCATTCTATATACAATATCTAACTATTCAAATTATATCCATTCAAAAAATCATGAAAAATTGGGTAATTGAACCATTTTGCGAAAATGAAAAATACTGCAATTACATGAAAGAACAATTAAAACTAACATTTATCTATATTTTGAGGCAACAAATGAGATTTATTTTTACCCAGGTCCTTTCGAAGCAAGCTTGTCAGTCAAAAATTACTTCTGTTTCTTCAATATTTCGCCTCTCCTTCGAACGCTCTCTACTAGGGTTTGTAATTGTGAAGATGAACTCGTAAATCTTGCTCTTGCTCGTAAATCTTATTTTTTCTTCTCAAAAGCTTGCCTTCTTTGTGAAACTAGGGGTTTCTAATGGTGAAAATGAACTCCCGCTTCGAAATCCCGCTCATCCAAAAGGCTGTTGCAGTTTTTTTCTTTTTTGTTTTTGGTTTTTTTTAAGTCAAGGGTAAATTAGACTTTTAGGGGGTGAAGAGGGGTATATTTCCTTATTTAATAAAGTGGGGGCATTTTTCCTTAATAACCCCTTGTTGGGGGGTATTTTCTCTAATTTCCGTGAAGTTAATACTTCTATGTACATTTACGCAACATTATTCGTGTGTTTGGTTTTATTTTATTGTCATAAAAAAATAATTTCAAACTCTTATGATATATGACTCGTGAAAACAACATATAATTGACCATGACTGAAAATTGGATTCTTTATTGGAGAACTAATGAGAAGGAAATTAATTATTCTCATTATTTGCTACGCTTTATAACATTACTATTCTTTTGCCCGTGTGGTGCATGGGCGTATATCTGTGAGGCGTCCATTTTGTACTGTGACATGTGCATTTTCCTAATACGAATTATATCTCCCCCATTGTAATAATTTTAATATAGCACCAAACAATAAACAAAAATAGTAGTTAATGTTTTTTTATTGATAAAATCAAAAATGATAAAAATATCACCACTGAATCATAAAAAAAAAGCATTCAAGCCTATGTATATGTGTTCAATCTTTGAAAACTAATTTTTCATAAAACCGCACATGTGTGCCTTCATTGCCCATTTCATTTTAGTCATGTTTAGATTTCTAATAAGTGTGAAACAACGTGTCATGCTTTTTTTCAAAGGTTGTAGTAGTAAATTCATATAAAAAATTATTTCCCAAAGTCGTCTCGTATGTGTAAGAGAACTGATATGCGATGGAATGACTTTAAGGAGTTAGTCATGCAAAAGTTTTTCCCACAGTCTTACTGGGATAAAAATGAAAGAGAGTTTTTGAATTTGCAACAAAGGGTTATGACAGTGCTCGAGTATGAGCGGAAATTTAATCAATTAGCGCGATATGATATCCACTTGACAGACACATACCAGAAGAAGGCTAAGAGGTGTGTCAGGTTTACGCCCTTTACTGGGAATGCATCGTATTCTACAGTGGTGGAAGGAGCTCGAACAGTTGCTTCCAATATGAGATTAGAGGGAGGTAATAAAAGGGCTTTTGAGGTTCCGAAAGGAAATGGGAGGGTCCAGTAGTGGAAAGGTTGTCTATAACAACAAACAACAGAGAGTCGGTGGTGCCTCTAGTCAGCAAGGTCAACAGACGAGGCCACAATGCCAACAATGCGGGAAATATCATAATGGGGAATGTTTGATTGGAAATGATGTTTGTTTCTGATGCTATCGGCTAGGGCATCATGGTTGGAACGGTCTGATATATCCCAACCAGCCCAGAGGGGATCAGAGAACCATAGGAGTGAAACCCAAAATGTACGCCATGACCGAGCAGGAAGAGTAAGAGGAGCCCGAGACAATGACAAGTATGTTATGAGTTTTTAATATACATGCTCTTGTACTTTTTGATACTGGTGCTACGCATTCTTTCATATCTGCAAGATTTATTGAGGGACTGAATAATGTGATATGTGAGTCTGTGGAACCTTTGGGGGTTAGCATACCATCAAGTAAAACTATAATGGCTGAACATAGAGTAAGCGGGGTACAACTGAACATAGAGGGAAGAACTCTAGAAGTGAACCCATACGTCATAAAGATGAAAGACTTTGACGTAATCATAGGAATGGATTGGTTAAGTTAGAACCGAGGAAACATCTGGTGTCATGAGAGGGAAATAGATTTCCATGTGCCTGGAAAAGTGAATTTCACTTTCCATGGGACTAAATCTGGTGTTTCGCCAAGAGTTATATTAGCAATGAAAGCCGTGAAGATGCTTAGGAAAGGAGAATGCCAAACATTCGTGGTGAATGTAATGGTCACCCCGATCAAGAGAGAAAAACGATCGATATCCCGATCGCTTTGGAGTACCCGATGTTTTTCCAGAGGATTTACCTGGAATGCCACCAAATCGACAGGTGGAATTCACGATTAATCTGGTATCGGGAGCAGCACCACTGTCAAAGGCACCATACAGAATGGCACCTAAGGAGTTGAAAGAACTAAAGGTGCAATTACAAGAATTGGTGGATAAGGGCTATGTGAGACCGAGTGTGTCTCCATGGAGAGCTCTTGTGTTGTTCGTTAAGAAGAAAGAAGCTACAATGTGGATGTGTATCGACTATCGACAGCTGAACAATCTCATGATCAAGAACAAATACCTTTACCCCTCATTGAGGATCTGTTTGATCAATTAAGAGGAACTGGAGTTTTCTCGAAGATTGATCTGAGATCTGGGTATCATCAACTGAAGATCAAAGAAGTAGATATACCCAAAATGGCGTTTAGGACCCAATATGGACATTATGAGTTTACTGTGATGCCATTTGGGTTAAGCAACGCACCCACAGTCTTTATGGACTTGATGAATAAGTGTTTCATCCTTGCTTGGATCAATTCATCATTGTGTTTATCGATGACATCTTGATCTATTCAAAGGATAAACAACAGCATGAAGAGCATTTGAGAATTGTGCTTGAGACACTTTGCAAAGAGAAACTCTATGCGAAGTTCAAGAAATGTGAGTTTTGGCTGGAGCGAATGGTGTTCTTAGGTCATGTAGTCACCTTCGTGGTGTTGAAGTGGACCCAGCCAAAGTGGAGGCTATACATGAATGGAAAATGCCATCGATCGTAAGTGAAGTACGCAATTTCTTAGGACTTGCTGGATATTCCAGACGGTTCATTGATGGTTTTGCCGAGATTGCTGGCCCAATGACCCAACTGATGATAAAGGGAGAGAAATTCCAATGGACTTCAGAATGCGAAACTAGTTTACAAAAGCTAAAATGGAGATTGGTTACCGCACCTGTTTTGACAATACCTGATGGATCAGAAGGGTTTGTTATTTATAATGATGCGTCAAAACAAAGTCTCGGATGTGTACTCATGCAACAGGGGAAGGTGATAGCTTATGCCTCGAGACATTGAAACAACATGAACTT
This sequence comes from Rehmannia glutinosa, assembly GCA_016081115.2. Classification (NCBI taxonomy): domain Eukaryota; kingdom Viridiplantae; phylum Streptophyta; class Magnoliopsida; order Lamiales; family Orobanchaceae; genus Rehmannia; species Rehmannia glutinosa. The sequence goes on along the minus strand of CM071931.1, from coordinate 38,097,421 downwards.
AAACTATCCCACGCATGACTCGGAGTTAGCAGCCATTGTACAAACCCTATAGATATGGCGACATTACCTGTACGGAGGGAAATGTGATATTTATACGGATCACAAATGTCTCAAGTACTTCTTCACACATAAAGAATTGAACATGAGACAATGAAGATGGTTGGAGTTAGTCAAAGATTATGACTGTATAATCCACTATCACCTAGGTAAAGCCAATGTGGTGGCAGATGTCTTGAGCTGAGTTGGAAGAATAGTGGTGAATTGACGAGAATGATCACGGAGCAAGAGCAGTTGATCAAGGAATTCACCAACATGAAAATTGATGCGGTAGTACCGCCAACTAACACCAAAGCTATCATATCTGCTATGGTGGCAGAGCCAACTTTGAGAAATCGGATCAAAGAGGCACAAACGAAGGATAAGTCTTTGTGCAAAATGAGAGAGTGAGCTTTAGCTGGAAACATTAGAGGTTTCACTGAAGCACCTGACGGTACACTTACTTATGAAGGGAGAGTCTGCGTGCTAAAAGACGAGAACCTAAGAAAGGAAATCTTAGAAGAGTCTCATTGTACACCTTACATGGTGCATCTGGGAGGTACAAAGACGTATCATGACTTGAGAAATATTTTCTAGTGGAGAAACATGAAGGGGTCTATTGCATCATTCGTGGAGAGATGCATGACTTGTCAACAAATCAAAATAGAACACCAGCGAACATCGGGGTTGCTGCAATCACTTGAGGTCCTGGAGTGGAAGTGGGAGCATGTTACAATGATTTTGCACCTGGTTTACCGAGGTCGAATAGAGAAAATGAAGCTATATGGGTTATCATTGATAGATTGACGAAGACTGCACATTTCTTGCCCGTTAAGATGACTTTCAGTATGGAACAACTTACGCAATTGTACATTGAGGAGATTGTGAGATTACACGGGGTGCTAGTTTCAATTATGTCTGACAGAGACACAAGGTTTACTTCAAATTTTTGGAAGGGGTTGCAAAGAGCAAATGGGACGAGGTTATAATTCAGTATGACTTTTCATCCCCAAACAGATGGGCCGTCCAAAAGGACGATACAGACACTGAAGGACATGCTTAGAGCGTGTATGTTGGATTTCGGAGGAGGCTTGGAATGACACTTGCCACTGATTGAGTTCTCTTATAATAACAATTTTCAATCAACTCTTAGGATGGCACCATAAGAGGCATTATAGGGAGAAAGTGTAGATCGCTAATTCATTGGGATGAAGTTGGAAAGAAGAAAATTTTGGGTCCTGACGTTGTCAAAAGAACAGTCGAAGCCATTTAAAAAGAAAGCCTATAAATATAGAGCCTACAACCCTAATGCAAATTTCACGTTCTTAGAGTTTCAATAACAGGTAATTTTTTTTAGTTTTTCTGCTCTTCATCATTCAAACCCCAATTTCAACACCTCGATCGAAACCAACTACTGGCAAACTCGCCGGAAATTCGAACACTGAAAAGCCCAAAACTAGTTCAAGCCATTTCAAAAGAAAAAAAAGAGAAACCTCTGCCCACACACCAAACCAGAAAACCCACACCCCCAAACCAAAAAAAAATTGGACCTCGCCGAAAAGTCCCGAAACCACAGTCCTCAAGCATCTAACCCAACACCAAACACCCAAACCCAGTTATACCAGGAATCCGAAGAAAATAGAATGTTCTCCGCCCAAGCCTAGAACATTTCACGGTGCACCATCTCTATCCTCCGATACACCGCGCCATCGCCATTGCCGCCAACCGGAGTTCGCAATCAAGAGAGAGTTAGATAAGGCAGAAAAAAAAAGAAGGGGGATGGGGGCTGGTCGAGAACAGAGGAGAAAAAGAAGAAGTTCTAAAACAATTAGAGAAGACATGGCTGGTACAGAAACAGAAGAAAGGAAAATAAAGGGGGAAAAAAGAGAGAAGAAACGAGAGGTGGGGTTTTTACAGGAACAAGAAAAGGGAAAATAAAGAATAAGAGAGAGGAAATAGAACAAGAGAGAAAAGGAGTTGGGAAAAGTTGGCTAGTACAGAAAAGAAGTAAGGAAAGAAAAGGAAAAGAAAAGTGTGTGTGTGTGTGTGTGTGTGTGTGTGAGAGAGAGAGAGAGAGAGAGAGAGAGAGAGAGATAGAAGAGAGATGAAGGAAGGAGAGAATGAGGTAGTATACATATGGGAGGAGAGAGAAAGATAAAAAGGAATCTTGGAATGTGGTCCATTCTCCATGAATTACATAATCGCCCCTCAGCCCCTAAACCATCCAAAACTAGCTTTTATTTCAAATTCAACTTTCAATTTCAATTTAGCCTTTAATTCTATTTTATATTCTATTAAGCTCCTAAATTAGGATTTTAGTTATTATTTTTTTAAGTTTTAAGTTTAGAATATTTGAGGTTTTGACTAGTATTATATTTTTCTATGTTAGGCGATTTATCGAGCGAGGATTAGGAGTACTTTCATCCAACACATTTAAGTTCTACTTGTTTTCAAAGCTACATTTCAAGATGGGATTTGTTTTCTAAACTCTTATTGTTCTCGTTAAATTCTTAGTTATTTTGCATGATGTGTAGTACGGTTGCTTTAGACACCTATGTTTCCAGGGACTCAAGAGGTCCGGGGTCGATGTATCCCTCATTTGGAATCCCTGCAGTGCGAGTTATGTCTATGTCTGTGGTTTTTCAAAGAATCTATGCTATCTTCTATTGGATTGTATTTGTATGTTAATGTAAAATTTTTGTGTATTTAGCTTGGACAATTTTGACTCCACTGAGCTGTGTCACTCACCCAATATATAATCCAACTTTTCAGATGAAGGAGATGGCGCTGGCTAAGGACGGTGGATATGAGGAGGTCTATGAATTTTTATAAGTGTTTAATGTTTTTAAAAAAAATTTATGTTGAACTATTTGGTTCCTTTCAAGTTGTTTAAGTCATTAGTTGTATTTCGAGTTCATTAGTAATTGATAGGATTAAACAATGATTAACTTTTGTTTATGGAATACATTGCTTTCGCTACTATTAGATTAGTTTATTTTATTTTTAAACTGCCGTGTTCTTTTTCATTGTTAAAAATTAGGTGCATGCTTGTTTATTTTATAATAGAAATTCTAGGGCTTTACAAGATCATTATTGAAGAAAGCAGTCTTCACATCCACGATGTATCTCAAGGTTATGCAAAGCTGCAATAGCAATGAAACATGAATGGATGCGATCCTTGTAATATGAGAATATGTATCAAAAAAGTCATATCCCTCCTTCTGTTTAAACCCTTTAGCTACCACCAGGGCCTTCTACTTATCTACAAATCCATCTATTTTATAATTTCTTTTAAGGATCCACTTGAATACTAAAGGTTTGCATCCCAGAGGGGGGTCAACTAACTCCCAAGTATTATTATGCATGATGAAATCTATTTCAGTGTTGATAGTTTCTTTCCACATTGGAGCTTCTAGACTAGGCAAAGCTTCTTAAATAGTCTATGTTCGTTATCTAACATATAAGTTAGAAATCAGGACCAAAAGACTTAACTACTTTTGTCCTTTTAGTGCGCCTTGTCTCCTCCTCATCACTTTGAGGTAAAACTGTAGTTTCATAAATTCATTTGTTTGAACTTACCTCTTTTCTTTCTTTGCAAATAAAGATATTTTCAAAGAATACATCATTTCGTAATTCTATAATCATAACATCATCTATATTAGGAATTGCTGACTTTTACACTAGAAAGCGATATTCACTGATATTGTTTGCATATCCAATGAAAATGCAATCAATCATTTTAGATCCGACTCTGACTTGTCTTGCCTTGGGTACTTCAACGTTCGCCAAACACCCCCACACTTTAAGATATTTATATGATGGTTTTCAAGCTTTCTGTAATACATATGGAGTTTCATCTTTACCTTTGTGTGTTATCTTATTAAGAATGTGGTTAGTTCAAAGTATAACTTCCACCACATGTTTTGGGGTAAGCTAGAGCTTATTAACAATGCACTCGTCGTCTCTTTTAGAGGACAATTTTTGTCTTCAGCAACACCATTCGATTGAGGTGAGTATCGAGCTGTCATTTGATGAATTATATACATTTCTGAGCAAAATTCTTCAAATAGAGCAACATAATCTCTATATATATCACTTCGAATCATCTTAAAATTTAAGTTAAGTGGATTTTCAACCTCATTTTTATAAGTTTTGAAAGCTTCTAGAGCTTCATCTTTACTTTTCAAACGATACACATAATAATATCTTGTGTAATCATCAATGAACGTGAAGATGATTCGAGTTTGAACAAGTTTTATATCACATATATCCATGTGAATTAACTCAAGAGGTGTGGTACTTCTTGACATCAAATAGAACGTTGTTTTAGCCATTTTAGCTTCAACACAAATTTTGTAGTTGTATTATGAATCGATTTTAAATATTAGTAATAAATCCAGATCCACTAACCTTTTAATTGTGTTAAAGTTTACATATCCTAATCTATCATGCCATAAATTAGAATAATCCAACAGGTAAATGTTCGCCAAAAATATTTTGGATCTTACTACTGCAAGTGTACAGTGTAGTTTATAGGATAATGGCAAGCAAGGTCGTATTCCTCAGGGATTGACTACGAAACACTTAGGATATAATAACATCCAATTTTATTGAAGGACCGAAAATCACAAGTTTTTAATATGTAATCGAAAAACAAAAATAAAAGAAATAATTTTGTAAAAACCCGAACTCCTCAAGTCTTTTCAACAAATAAGAAAGCAACCCTCGATGCATAATCTCAACATGCTTCTTCAATATTAAATCCAATCAATGTTTATCAAAACCAATTCGTGTTTTTTCTATGGGTTCAATTCCTATATTAGTTTATTCCCCCTCCAGAAGCAAATAAACAGTAGATTAATCCCAATTGCTAGCATCCCTACTCAACAATTAATACTAATTCTAAACAGATATGTGAATTGAATGACTCCCCACAAACAGTTAAAGCCTCTCGACTCTATATCCGTTTATGCCTGAATTCGATTTCCATCTTTGTTAGAACTCATCTCCCGAATTATGGACTAACAAATATGACATGCAAATTATTGGCCAAATAACCATCAATTAAATATAAGCACTCAAATTCATGAAATAGAACATTCGGAACATGCTGAAGGACCTTCAATATTCGATTTCCGACATACACAGAGAGGGGAATCGACCAGCAGATCACCTAGCAGAGTTGGGAGCTGCTACCCTTGGCAGTCAGATTGTTGATGAGGGCACGGCTTCTCACCACCTTCTTGCGCTCATTTGGATGGACCAGCTGGGATATCCGAGCTTCAGATTTTCATAGATCATTGGTTCTCCTATTATTCTTTAGATTTCTCTCTATGATAGTCTTTCTAGATTTCGTAGTGATATGTTATTTGTTCTTTGATTTAAAAAAAAAAATTCATGAAATAGAACACATGAATCAATTAAGAAAACAATCAATCAAGATTTAACATGAATCCACAGTTTTGATTATGCCCTAGGATCCGAAAGATTAGCCAAACATTGATAACAAATTCATAGACAAACTTGAAAATCAACATTGTGACATCATTAGTATAGACAAGAGATCTAAACTAAGAAAGAGAACCCCTTCTTGTCAGGATGGATCTTTGCTCCAAGCCTTTGAAACTCTTGTGCTTTCGTAGATGTGAAAGGCCTTGTGGTGTTTTTCGTGACCTAGCCCTCCTCTCTCAGAAGACCTTTGATGTGTGTAATCCTGTGTATTGTATTGTATTTTATGGTGTATTAAGTTGTATTTTCATGTAGAGCATTGGTCCCTTTATATAGGTGCTTAGAGAGATCACTTGTAGAGTTCTGACGGGAAAATGATTCAAAATCAAACGCAGACAGATCGCACGGGCAGTGTGGTTTCACACGGCCACCCCACACGGTCGTGGTTCCACATAAGCAGACCGTGTAACTTGTCTCTGTCTCTGTTTTCTCCCAAACACTTCACACGGTTGTGTAACTTTGCACGGGCTACCACACGATTGTGTCACCCTACACGGGCTGACTGTGTGACTTGTTTTCATCCGTTTTCTTTGTCTTTTCGATCTTATCTTTGCACTTGTCGATTGTGTCTGGGCCTTCCAACTGATATCTTTCCATTTAAGCTCTGTTTTCTGTAAAAAGTTACAAGAATATGTTGTATCATGCTGAGTAAAATATACTGAATATACATGCAAATGCATCAATAATGTAGTAAAATAAGCCCTTAAATGCACGTGTATTTTACATGTATCAGTGAACAAAAGTAATAGTTTCACTACAACATAAATGACATTAGGTAACACTAAAAAAATATTACCTAATGGCCATAAAATGTTACTATAGACAATATGTAACACTTTTATGGCGCTGCAGTTGCCCGTGCTACCTATAGTCAAAGATATCACTTTTATTAGCTTTTAGTAACACTTTTTCTAAGTGTTACATTAAGTTTTCTATTGGTAACACTTTGAAGCAATATTTCTAAAGTGTTACATATGAATCTTATGTAATACTTTTTTGTAACACTTTTTATATTTGTAACACTTTTAAAAAAATACTTCTAAAGTGTTACATATGAATCTCATGTAACACTTTTTTTGTAGCACTTCGTAGAAATACTATTTTTTGCCACCAAGTAGATTCGAACCCACGACCTGTTATGTATGGAAGTGGCAATTTACCACTAAACTAAGTTGATTCTTATTACAACTTTTGCTTTGTTTTATATATACCATACACACAAACACATATATATATATTATATGTATATATATATTTTATATAATAAATATTATATTTTATAATATATGTATTAAATTATATTATACACTGTATATATCAAGTTTTATATTGTATAGTATATAGTTTGAAAATCATATTATATTATATATTAAAGGACACAACAAATTAAAAATATAAAAAATATATAAAATAAATTTATCGACTAATAAATATTCAATCGGTAAAAATAAAAAATATATAAAAATATAAAATTAATTTACCGATAGATAAAAAAGTTCTAACAGTAAAAAAATTAAATAATAAAGAAAATAACAAAATAATAATTTACCAACGGAAAAAATTCCTAAGTGATTACCGACAACATCAATTTTCATTGATAATTTTTTTTACAAAAAGTAAGAAAAAAAAAGGTTAACGATGAAATTGGTCTCCGTTAGTAAAAAATAAAAATAAAATAAATAATAATAATAAAATATATACATGCGCATTTTCCGTCGGCATTAAGACGGAATTAATTGCCTTCGTAAAAAATAAAATAATAAAAGCAAAACTAAAATACTTTGAAAAGTAAACAGAAATTCAGTTAAAAAACAAAGTACATGATGTCTACACTTTTTAGGTTTGGTGACATCAATTAATTAAATAAATCTTTGACATGATTTAATGATAGTTATATAATTTTGTGTTACTAAAATATAGCTTAAAAAGTGTTACAATCAATAAAATATATTCTTGCCAAGAGTGCTTCTTAAATAAAGTGATACCTATTTGCGTTACAAAAGAAATAACAAAAATGAAGTGATACTTAAAAAGTGTTACTTATATAAAAGTGTTACATATAAGCGTTACATATTGATAAAAATGTTACCTATTTGCGTTATAAAAGAAATAACAAAAAAAAGTGATACTTAAAAAGTGTTACTTATATAAAAGTGTTACATATAAGTGTTACATAATGATAAAGTGCTACAAAAGTGTTACATAAATATTGTAATGTAAAAAGTGTTACAAACATGTGTTACATATGTACCTTATGTAAAAAGTGTTACAAAATTTGTGTTACCTAATGTCATTTATGTTGTAGTGTTTTATTCTTCGCCTCTTGGTAGAAAACAGCCATTACATTCATCTTACAAAGATGATCATTTTAATCCCTACAAACTTGTCGGCCTCAAACACTAGTCTAAACCCGAATTTCGTTTAACATAGAGTTAGAAACTAAGTTCTTGCGAATATCCGAGACATGAAGCACATCCACAAGTGTCAGCTCTTTGTCAGAAGTAACCTTGAGCACCACTTTTCCAAGCTCTACAAGGACGAACATTAAAGTTCCCTATACATATCTCCATTGATCGGGATGTAGGTGGAAAATATCTCATTATCTGCACAAATGTAGCGAGTAGCTCCAATAACTATTCATCATTCCCTTGGATTATCCACCATATTGGCTTCAAATACCACAACGAAGAGACCGGGCTCAGACAAATCTATTGGAACAGACTTGTTCTCGGTCACATTGGCTTGAATCAGCTTGCCCTTTTTATTGTATTTCTTTGGAAGAAGACAATCCTTAGCCATATGGTTCAGCCATAGTTATAGTAGTTCCATTTGAACTTCTTGGTTTTCCCCTGGTTTTTATCGATTTCTAGAGCGCTTTTTTTCTTCATAGTGCTTGACTCATGAAGATTGTCTTTAGCCTCCATTCTAGTCTTGCTGGTCTGGACTTCGGATTTGCAGTTGTCTTCCTCAGTCCAGATTCTCACAATCATATCCTCAAGCCCATTATTTGTGTTTGTGCTTGAGGTAGTTCTTCAAATCTTTCCGCAACGATGGCAACTTCTCAATAATAGCAGCCACTTGAAATGATTCATTCAACATCATTCCTTCAGACACTAAGTTATGAAGAATGATATGAATTTCTCGCACTTGGTTTATCATCGTCTTAGTATCAACCATCTTTAACTCCAGAAAATTATCGACAACAATTTTTTTTGTGCTGGCAACTTCTATCTTATACTTCTTCTCCAAAGAATTCCAGAGTTCCTTGGATGTCTTGATTGAACCGTATACATTGTACAATGTGTCATCCAATAGGATGTAAGCATCCACAAAAGTCCGCCTTTAGGAGTCAGTCTCCTCTTAGGCAATAGTTGGAGGGTCCTCCTTCAGAAACTATGATAGACTCATCGTGGTCATCTAAAACAACATCTTTTGTCGCAATCTCTGGAAATCAATACCGACAAACTTCACCAGGTTCTCGTCATGTGCAGGAGCAGCAACATCAGAGCGAACGAAATGCTAGCCATTTCCAAGAAAACATAATTTCATGTTGTGTTTTTTGTTTGCAGTGTTTGGTTTTCTTGGAAAATTGGATAGAATAACGGGACTGATTTCAAAGTAGAGGCAAGAATTAGATTCTCTCTCTGCAAGAGAAAAGTACCCCGGCAAAATGCTAATGGTTCTAAGCAATTGTCTCTAAGATAAAGACATTAACAACACTTCAAAACACAAATTCCAACGAACAAAACAATACTTTAGAACTCTTGAAGTTTAGAAGGAGAAGAATTAGATAATATGCTGAATAATGTAATATTGAATGGGATGGAAAAAATAAACATTAGATGGTCTATTTATAGAATTTTGGGTGCCCCTCAGACTGGGTGCAACCCTTATCTGGATCGATCTGGACTATCTGATCGTGCCTTTGATCAAGAGTCGCGATCTATGGTCCAGATTGCATCCCGGTGAAGGAACACATTCCTTGGTGCACCCCTCCACACTGGACAGTCGTGTCCAGTCATGGTGCCTCATCATGCGAAGTGCAAAGTGCGCCTCTAAAACGCTCAATGCAACTAAGTGTGACATGCACGGGCTCGAGCTCGGATGGTCTCAACACCGTCCTTGGTGCACCTTGAGCTAGATCAAAGCTAGTGAAGATCAACTTGGTCCACTATGGTGTATCATAAGGAGTAGTCACATGATTACTCTTTACTATTGATGAAATTTTTTGTAAGGAAGCTAAATTAGCTCATTGTTTCCGATATAGAAGGTGACTCCTCACATTCTCAACCTTTCATATTTCCATATAAAAGTCAATTTAAGTGGCTTATTTTATGCATTAATTTTCCATTCACCGGAAGTTGGTTTTGAGAAAAACTTAAATGCTAATATCATCTACTCACAAGTCACAACGTAGATTACGATCATCTAATTTTTTCCATTTTACATAAATGAAATCCACTTAAATAATTGGTCAAAATTGGGTCAAAACTCATCTCCATTAAACCAATTTCCAACACCAAACACATAAAAATCTGATTGTTAATTCGTCAAAAGTAAAGTTAAAGACTGGATTCCTCAAACTCATTCACATTCCCTCTTCACATTAAACAGCTGACATCTTCACTAAACCTCTACTCCACATTTTTTTTTATCACTTTATGTCCATAAGAGCTGACATCTTCACTAAACCCCTACTCCATATTTTTTTCATCACTTTATGTCCAAGTTGGACATGATTGGCATCCATGCACAACTTAAGTGGTCAGATTAACTTGCTAGAAAGTTAGTAGTTAAGTTGTATTGTTAGTTCACTGGTCAAGTTAGTTACTTGGTTAAGCTAGTTAGTTTGTGTATAAATAAGAGGCAACACAGCTGAATGTATTTTCGATTCGTTCAGTTCAATACAAAGAAATGAAGTGTTATTTCATGTGATGCGATTCAAGAGTTGAAAGTTCTTCTTCTACTTATTCTATTTTCGGGCAATTACAAATCTTCATTGCAGATTACATCTCATCAAGATTACAGTCATCTAGAATTCAACACAAGATAAAAAACAAAACATATGAAAACTCAATAAAAATTTATTGCAGATGCAAATGAATGAGCTCCATATATCTTGATTACAAAATTTACAGTTTCCATCTGATGACCTATTAACCTTATACAAGTCATCGCCTCTGAAAGTTAAAAGATTTTATTGCAAAAGCAAAAATCACAGAAAATAACACACAAAACCCAACCACCATAAATCCTGCGATGCCGATGAAATCATGCCTGAATCCGAAAACATTCTTGACTAATAGCCTCGTCGACAAAACCTCAACTCCATCCGAAAGTTTCACAAGTTTTTCACTGTCGGCGTATTGAGAAGCAACGAGGCCATAGAGACTCCAAGCAACAGGGTTTGCCCAATAATACCATCTCCACCATATTGGAATTCTCTGCAGCAGCATAAAAGAAAAGAACACGTCTCAGAATCAATGTTGTAAAAAGCGCTAGGCGGCAGGTTGGGGCCTAGCGCCTGGCGGGATTAATCGGGGCTAGGCGGGACTCAGGCGGGGTTAGGCGGGGCCTAATCGGAAAAAAATTGTAGGCGGACAAGGGGGACCTAGCGCCTAGGCGGGGATTAATCGGGGCTAGGCGGGGATTTTTACAACAGAGCTCAGAATGTAGCTTATTTTCCCTCTTAATTTATTTAATTTGTTTTCATTTATTTTTTCGAACTACGAAGGGTGAACTATTTAATTTATTGGGATAATTACAAAAACTACCCCTGAAGTTTGGAGTAATTATAAAAATACCTAGAGAAATTTCTACATTATATAAACCGAAAAAGCCTTTCGAGGTTTAATTACGTCTTACATTTTTACCTCAACCGTTACTTGACCTGGCGAAAATTGATAACGTTATCAAATATCTTACAATTGCACCCAACTTTTCTAAATGTCACAAATAGTCTCAACTTTTCGTTATATAATTGTAAATAAAAGTTGGGGCTATTTGTAATTTTGGAAAAGTTGAGGGATGTAATTATAAAGTTGGGGCTATTTGTAATCTTTAGAGAAATTTTAAAATTACAGAAATCCTCAACTTTTTCGTCTGTTTCTTTTTTCTTTGTAATTACCCTAGACCTCAGGGATCGTTTTTGTAATTATCCCTAACTTATTGTTTTGATGATATGATGCTTCAAAACCATTAGTATGAACTCCAAATCAAGGAGGAAACAGTTTTACGTCTGTTACCTTGTGAGGTATCATGAATCCGCTGAAGAGATTCCAAAGCATGTAGAAAGGGGCAGCAATAATGGCAGCCACATTGTGGTTGGGCGTAACAGCAGTTGTCATCATGCCGTAAAATGTGAAATACAACATAGTGAAGTACATAAAAAAGGTGTACCACACAAATTTGGAAGCAGTCCACTCAAAGGCGGCCATTGAGTAAAATACCGTGCAGTACATCAGTGCCTGTGCGAATACATAAGGAAACTCAATAGCAACCTGCATAAGACAAACAGACAGGAAAGCCATTATAAACTAGAGCTAATTACAAATATTAACTCTGATGTTTAGTTAATTACCAAAAAACTCAGTTATCTTATAAAATTACAAATACCCCGACATTTGTTATTAGCTTATGAAATGGCACCCTCAAGAGGCTTCAAGAGGGGGTGTATTTCTTAAGTAAATACAAACCTCAAGGAGATATTTGTAATTTTGAAAGATAATTGGAGTTTTTTGTAAGTAGGCTAAACTTCAAGGTTAGTTTTTGTAATTACGGAGTGAAATTAAGTGACAAGTAGCGAAAACAACACCTGAGCAAATGCAAATGGCAAAGCTGAATATGTTCCTGCTGCCCTTTCTCTATATGAAACAAATCTTTCAACAGAAACAACTGGTTGAACAGCAGTGCCATTGGTAACACCAATAAACAGCACTGCTGCATACATTGATCCCATTGCATTAAAAATGTCCTGCTGTGTATCACTACAATACAAAAAAGAGCATATAAACTTGTGAAAATCCATAACACGTGGTAAAAATATATAAGCAACTCGCGAGGAAGTTACTTTACAGTTAATTTACGACATACAAAAAATGCTAGATTCCTTAATAAAAACCATATAAGGATTTCTATGATAGATTCAGTGTTATGCATGGATCTCCATTATGGTAAGACCTTCGAATTTTACATATGAGAAGAATAAAACATAGCGTTCAAATTATTAGGAAGCCCCTAATGAAGTTAGTTGAGGCCATATGTACAAAGTCAAAATTGCTATTTCCTCATGACAAGACTAGTCATTCGTTATTACAGTTATTAAGATATTAGATCAGATCCTTAATGGGCTCCCTTAAACTTGTTGAACTACTGCTGTAATGCATTTTCCTTCCCTTGGGGTCACCATACTATATGTTATTATTATTGTGATTATATCCATTGCAAGTCCGAACAATTTTCGGAAGCGTTAGTTCAAGCAGCAGTACAATCACGTGTCAGAAAGTTCAAACACCAATTGTGGAACTAAATGAAGTCACATCTCGAAAAGCAACCGGCCTCAGTAGTTCAACATAAGTCCAATTAACATTGACTGGCATCTTCAAATTATTAATCACTGTGATAAGGAATGAACAATTTTGGTGGGTCTAATAATGTCTTTCTGACAAACATCAATAACAAGATTCAGTTATTTTAATCTCTTAAACCTGATGATTAATGCTGATGTGACTGAATTTGACAAACAATAACTCATGGAACTAGAAAAAGAATAAAACACTATGAACTGCTTGAAAACAGAAAGAAAGCTGCATAATGTAACAAATAAATGTCAAACGCAAACCTTTTGGAACCAAATTCCCAACATATTGTTCCCAACATCAGTGATATTATCACTGTGTAGAAGAAGCGAACTGCAGTGTATTGTGGGTTTCGCCAGTAAGATAGGTTCTGCTTCCAGAGACAAGCCACAAATTGTTCATAGTACGATCTCGAATACTTTGTAGGAAAATTAAGATTTTTTGAATCACCATTTGGTTTGCTTAACCTCTCAACCAACTCTTTATTATATCTGAAAAATAAAGAGGCATACAATTTGTGAGAATTATAACAACTTCAGACTAGAAAAAGCAAACTCAGAAAAACTGCATCCTATATGGACATACTGAAATAGGTTAGAATTTCTGTAAATTTCAGCAAAATCAACACCCAAGCGGTTTTCCTCTGCTGATGATGTAACCTCTAACATCCATGTAGCAGGATTATATCCAGGCTTGATCCTTGGTATTCCATCAATCCCCTAAACAGCAGAACACAGAACAATAAACTTGTACAACTTCATTATATGCATACACCAGACTGAAATAACAAAATGTTAAATGTCAAACCTCAAAATACTCTATCAGTTTGCTAGACTTGGGACCAAGTGGACCAGCATAAATGAGCTCCCCGCCCCGTTTCATCAATAAAAGCTGTAGCATAAAGTGAGATCAATAGGTTATCAGTAAGATATTAGATAGGGCAATGAAAACGACAACTAGCATAGAAACAAAGAGGATCCTATAATTTAGATATACTCCCTCAATCCCAAAACTGAAGTGATCAGTCGATTATTTTCTTAAGGGCAATAATGAATAGTTCAATGTTTTTTCAATCCAATTGCATAACAATGAATAATGTAGCAAATATGAATTTTGAAATCTTAATAATCATGAAGTGTTAAGAAAACTAATATGAGAAGTTAGCTAAAAAATAAGCACTTTGGTTTTGCAGTTTAGCGAAGGAAGCAATAATTTGGGATTGATCAAGTAATATATACTTGCAAAAAGATGTCAAAAACCCATTCTACAACTCAGGCATGTTATCTTTCAACCAGATCACACAGATAACAAAGCTGATAGTAAGTCAGATATTTTGAAAGAAAGATAAATAGGACCTCATCAAAGGACTCAAAGATATCAATGCTGGGCTGATGAATCGTGCAAACTATTGTTCTCCCAGTATTTACTATATTCCTCACAGTCCTCATGACAATGGCTGCAGCTCTAGCATCCAACCCTGATGTGGGCTCATCCATAAATACTATAGAAGGGTTGGCTACCAGTTCAACAGCAATAGTAAGGCGTTTTCTTTGCTCTGTTGATAATCCATCAACTCCCGGTAGACCTACCAAAGCTCCTTTCAAAGGAATGAGCTCCACAAGATCCATCACCTCGTCAACAAATGCCTGAGAATGTGTTCACATCCATAAGTGACATGAAGTCTAGAATGTATAAATGGCAATCAGTTAATACCTGTTGAGTTTGCAAGTCAATATCTGATGGTAACCGCAGCCAAGCAGAGAACAGAAGTGATTCATAAACTGTTAAGCATGGCGAATGGATATCATTTTGCTCGCAATACCCTGATATTCTGGCAAAGGTCTCTTGTTTTTTAGGATAACCAGATATATTGATGTTTCCTTGTATAACTCCACCAGTCTTTCTACCAGCTAATACATCCATAAGGGTGGTTTTTCCAGCACCACTTACTCCAACCAATGCGGTGAGCACACCAGGCCTGAATGCTCCTGTAATGTTATTCAATAACTGCAATTTTTCCTCTGATATGCCTTGCTGCTTCAGTTCCTGAAATGAGTAGTACGTAATGTATCACGAGGAAACCCATATTGAAGAAATGATGTTTGAGAATTAATGGAAGGTGTACACACCAGAGGCACATCCACATAGTAACTGATATTGCTGAAAGACATTGAAAGTGGCAGAAAAGGAAGCACCATGCCTTTTTGTTTAAAACTTTTTTCTGAGTAACAAAGTACAATGAAGGTAAGTATATGTCAGAATGCTAGTCCCAACCAGACAATGCAGGCACTGAAGTATGAAACTGAGTATTCTTACTAGCAAATGAACCCGAGTGCTGTAAAAAGTCTCTTAGCTGGATAACAACAGGTTCTCCTTTCTTCATTTTTTCCCTGTCTTCGAGTTCTTCTTTAGAAACAATAGCTTGACGCTTCCCCAGAGCTTCAGGAGATTTCAATTAAAGACAGAAAAAAGAAATATAGGCTCCATCAATGTTTCTTAAATGCATAAACTTGGGAGTTATATAAGTGGGTAGACTTACGGTTCAGCTTCGAGAGGAAGAAGGTAAAAAGGATGTTGAATAAGATGGTATAACCAATCAAAGCACCGATACCAATCCAATACCAGTAACTTTCTGGGAAGAGACTGCGAGTCTTTAGCAATGCTTTTCCTAGTGACAAGGTTGAGTTGACCGCACTTCTCTACATGGATAAGACAGTGTAACTTCAGTAATTTTGTGCGTTAACCCCTTATAATTGCTATAGTGTAGTCTAACAAACTCCATTACTCAATACAAGTTATCAGATCTTAATTTCAAATCTTAAACTATTAAGAAAAAATAAATCTTAAAATATATGTATTTCTTTTTCTATTTCAGGTAAACAAACAATATGCTTCTAAAACCTAATAAATAATGCACTTTGTCTAAGAAATCTCATAATATTGAATAAAGGAGAAAGTTCCAAAACCCTAGGGTTCGTTTTTTCCCATTTTCAAACCCTCTCTTTCAGTTTCATACTATCCATAGATTTAGAAATATGTTTTATATTCACTTATTCCCACAATTTTCAAACAAATTTTGAAACCTATTCTCCTATATTTTCATTTAATCCCATCCATAACATCACATCACCATCTCTCCATCTTCCCAATTAATACAACTGAATTAATATGGGAAAAATGATAATTGGAAACACCTCCCAACACACTTTTACTTCTATCACGTACTTTCGTGCATAACATTCATTATGAAGTACATTTTACCAAACACCATCTCATTTCTAAACCTATATATAGTCTCAATACTTGAATTTCAACGAAACATATTCTCAATTGTCACACAAAAACCAATACAATCCAAAAATCTCATTAGAAGTAGTGAAAATGAAAAATCAATGAAACACCACCGTACGAGCCCTTACACTCTATAAATTGACACAAAGGTTAAAAGAAGTGATGCAACGTAGCAAGGTGTATCAAGAAATACTATTGCCTAGAAATATGACCGTAGCAATTAGATTTATTGTATTTTATTTCAAATTCCCTTTTTTTAGTGATTTCCTTTTATTTTGTTTCCATTTTGAACCTCACGTGCTTCCTATACATTGTAAGCCTTAGAGCATTTCTCAATTAGAGGTGAAGAAAAATAACAAAATATAAAAGAGTTGTTTCTTGTTTCTCCCAATCTCTCGGTAAAAGACAATAAATCTAATTGATACGATCATATTTCTAGCCAATATTTTTTCTTGATACACCTAGTTGCGCTGCATCAATAAGTCTACCGTTGATTCCAAACAATGCTTCTAAACTTAGTTGTGCTTCATAGAACTACTACTCATAAACCAATATATGCCAGACAGCCAAAAAAACTGCTAGATTAGTTAGACACATTATTTTTGGAAGTTCCAGCACAGTCCTCTCCTATTTACAACGGCAGAAAGAGTTTATCTTGGTTTTTCCCTAATCTTGTTTTAGTTACAATTGAAACATAGGAATTCTCAAGCCGTATGGTCGTTATCTGCCTGTAAATAACCAAAAACGAGTCAAACATAAGCACAGGTACATTTTTGTGGATGAAATTGGCAATGTGTGAATTCGTATAAGCCCTCTGCGCCAGATATAATTTGTAAAAGATGGTTTATAGATTAACTGCAATGCCGTCATTAGCATATCCAATAACTAAGAAGTTTGATCTGTTGAGATAATTAGTTCTTACACAGTCTCTGTTATTCGAACCAAATGAAATATTAACAGAAGCAAGCAATTCTATGCACAAAACGAAAAAGAAAACCGTATTATGTGTACTTCAGCAAAACAAAGATTATGTAATTTTCAAAGCATTAGCAGGGTCATGTTTTTTGCTGGGCAGTGGCTCACAATGTTAAAGAAAATAAAAATATAAGATAACAACATAAACAAAATCTGCTTCATCAGTTGCTCCACTGTTAACTGCAGAGAAATAATCCTCGGATGTCTGTAGGATAGGTTAAGTGACAATATTGGAACATTAAAGTGGTATGTGAAGCTTTCAACCAAATGCAATTCATTTAATTTTCTTCACGAAATTTTCTTTCATCTTCACCTACTTGATAAGAAACTTTTGCAAGCATGATCATTCAATTTGGTTAATACACTTTGCATGTCTTTAATCTCACCCACAATGAAAACGCCAATTAGTAATCAGTTTTTCAAAATATCTTCAGGCATATGGAGTTTAATTCCTTTTCTCCCATGCTATTAATAGGCACTCAGTCACCCAGTTCATAAGAACTTTTCACATAAACAACATCATCCAGTATTTTGTCAATATACAAGGTATCTGTTTCCTCTTCTAAAATTAGTTTCTTCATATCTATTATACGAATGTGGACAAAATTTGTTGTCAGACTTCTATAAGTTATGAGTAAAGTTCAAACGCCAAATGTTTAAGCTGTACCTTATCCCAGGAATGCCCAAGGAATTCATTCACACTAGCAGCATCTTGAGCATACATTAGTGGAGAAATCCAAAATCCCCATATCCACCACCTAGGGATCCTATCTGTCAAAGTCATAGAGGTGAGGATGAGTTTATTACATTTCTAAGGGAATATAGACAAAACATCTGATAGAAGGAGGAGCCATGGAAGATTCAATTTACCTCTTGAAATGATGTATCCCCCAAGAGCCATGACTATCAACATAGCAAAGGATCCAAAAGTATTTGCCACGATCATATTACGACCCAAAGAACCCATCAGACGAAAAAGAGCTAGAGACATTTGATGAAGAAAGAAGAAAAGCACAAATTGCCGAAGAAATCTGCAAGTGATAAATATTAATGTAGATCCTTCATCCATCCGAACATCATTACCGATACAAATCTTAAAAATCAGGTTCACCTGGTGATGTTTGGATCAAATCCAACCACATAGTATGTTACTGCCACCCAGAAGCCAGACTCTATCAATGAAGTCGGAATGCTCAAAAACCACGATGGCATGGTATATGCCCAACAAGGGTAGAAATTCAAATCCCTGTGTTTGTAAAGAACCGGAAGCTTTGCCACCAGCATGGAAACCTCAGTGAAGCCATTAAAAAGAATAATCACCATTGAAAAGTACAATTCTCCTAAATATAGGCCTCCATCATCGATTGTATTATGATTCAGTGTAGCCCGGCAAAAACACTCATGGTAATCAGAGCAACCAAAAGGAGCTGCAAAGAACCACATTCAATGCTTGCTTAAGTGAATGGTTCATAAATAACTTTTGGCACATCAGTAGAGTTGACCGAAGAGACAGATATTCATAAATATAATCAAAAGGCTCAATAGATTTGTTTATCATCTGTGAAGTTAAAAATCTTTTTACCAGTTAGTCTGTTATAGAACTTGATGATGATATTACCTGTATAAATTTAAAAACATAGATAAACAAATTCCGTTTCATAAGCAGCAATTGCCAGTTGAAGTTGGTTTTAAGAAGTTCAATCTTCTTGACCCCATATTGAGAAGATGATAAGGCTGCAGGATGACTGTAGCGCTTATCATATGGGATATCCAGCTCCTCAGATAAATTCTTCCCAATGTTGTATGAGCTAAAAGCTTCAGCAAATCTCATAACTGGTATGTATCGATAAGGCTGATCAGGTAAAGCCCAATATTGCTCTTGGTCCTTCTTTGATACAACCTACACGAAACAACGTCAGCATATGTAAAATCATCAAGAGCAACTGACAATATGCTTTCTTAAACGTACTTCTTGAAGGAAGTCTGCTACATTTTTCCGCTCTGGACAGCGGAAACCCATATATGCAAAGAAATCAAGGACAGCAGCACGAGGACCTTGGTATACAATCTTGCCCTCAGACAAGAGAATAATATCGTCAAATAACTCATAAGTCTCAGGTGCTGGTTGAAGCAGAGAGATTACAGTGGTTCCATCAAGAGCACGGGTTGAATGCCTAAGATACTTGATGATTTGGTACGTTGTTGAACTATCAAGACCATTTGATATTTCATCCATGAATAGCACTCTTGATGGACCCACTAATAATTCACCTGTCAAATGGATCAGCTAAGTGAGCTGTAATTATATTAATCGACGTGTTTTTTACCAAGACCACAATTTCAGCCCATGTACCTGTTGTCAGACGCTTCTTTTGACCACCAGAGATCCCTTTAATCATTTCATCTCCAACCAGAGTATCCGCACAGAGATCCAGACCTAAAATCTTTAGGAGCTATTTGTTAATAGAATGACACAATTGGATGCAATATGGCTTTACTGTCTAGCAGCACAGATATTATTTCCCATGACACAAGCAATCAAAATCTCAGTTTATATGAAAAATTAGCATGATTTATATAACTACAGGAAGTGTGACATATGTTTTCCACCTTTCCATCTATATATATATCTACTAGAAAAGTGACAAGTGTGTTGCACGTATAAGGATATACATTCAGAGGTGAAGAGACAGAATTGTATGCACTATGTTTAAATTGTTTGACAATTGTTAATAAAAGAAAAAAAGAGTCAACAAAAAATGTTTTCAAATTATTAATCAAATGCTTAACTATTTGTCCAGTGTTCTCTCTTGTTTTGTACTTATGTGACATTATGATTTTATTAATCAAATACCTATTAATCTCTTTCATTTTTTTGAACTCTAATATATGTGAATATGAAATGATAGGATAGTATATATCACATGCACTCACTGTGAAACCCCACGATTATTATAAAAACTTTTCAGAGACCGAATATTTTGATATCAATGAGACCGACACGACTTCCAGATCGGGATTGCCCCAACCTAGCAACTTCCTTTTGAACAATGTAACTATTTTATTTCGTAATAGTTAAATGACTGGAAACTATATTTTAATTGTATGTTATGGATTTGTACACTACCTTTGTATTAAAGTTTTAGTTGTTGTGTTTTTATTAATAGCTCTTGATGAGCTTAAGCTTATGAAGTTGTTTTCTAATTTATTGAATTATAAAATTGGGCCATGACACTCGCAGTTCCTTGTCGAGCATTTTCTAAATTTACCACTCCTATTTGCTTTCTGGGACGGCTCAAGTAAGACTCCATTTCCTAAAATGGATTGTTTTACAAAATAACCCTTTTCCACAAAGTATTGAATGAAGGAGTAATATAGGTGAACCAAAAGAATCATAGTGGGGAATGATATACTGATCGAGGATGTGACTTAAACAATGTCCAGTGTGAAAATGCACAACCATTTTCTTCTTATTTTGCTTACAAGTACCATATCCATGAAAAGCCAATTCGTAAAGTACTACATTTTTTTTTCCTAACAATGTAATATCTCATATGCATTCACGTGCAACACATTTGATTAATTTCCAGTGACAATAAACACCAGTCATATATTAAGAATGCATATGGATTAATCTACTTTCTGATCTCATATAATGCATCTTATTTCCGGTTACTTAGATAGCAAAAATCATATGATGTGGCCACAATATATCATAATACTTTGGGATAATTACAAAAACACCCCCAAGGTTTGGGCTAATTACAAAAAAATCCATAGATGTTTCAAATTTACAAAAAAACCCTCGGGTTTGATTTTGTCTTAAATTTAAGGGGTTAAGTGTAATATTTCTACAAATATCACGGTAGTTTTTTGAAATTTTTTTGCTTGTGCAGGAGGAAGATGTAAGCATAATCAAACCTTCAAGGGGTTTTTTGTAATTTTAAAAATTTCTGGATTTTGTGTAATTAGCCCAAACCTCAGGGGTTTTTATGTAATTATCCCTAATACTTTTCTCGTTCTATACTATATTGACTACATTGAGGATTGTACAACCTTTAGTTGACTTTCCTGATAAGTAAACACACCTGATAAACCAACATTGAGCAATACTTGTCTTAGCAACCGGGCAATAGTGATAAAACAATGTTGTAGACTAAGACAAGATTTGAGATAAGCTGAACTATTATGAATTCCAAATTTTCTACAGTAAGTGCACAGTGCACACTGTATAGTGTGTGGTGAACAACCTGTGACTCCTGAAAAATATTAGGCTTGACATGTTAACTTATAACTAAGTGGTCACTTATTGTCTTGAGTCCCTTAAGTATTGGATTCAACATTAGATTGCACCAAACATTCTCAAAAAACACCTCAAGGTCTATAAGATGACTTCTTGAGTTGCATTGCCTTTCAGTTTTAATAAAGAGAATTACAAATACTACCCTTGAACTTTAGCCTAATTATAAAAAAAAATTAAAAAAAAAATCTCAACTATCTTACAAGATGATAAATCCCCATTGATATTTGTTTTTATTTTACAAGTTGCACCTTCAAGGGTGTATTAAAATTTTTGAAAGATAACTGGATTTTTTTTCTTAATTAGGCTAAAATTTATGGGTAGTTTTAGTAATGTACCCTTTTTTATATATGTCCAAATAATCTAGCATTTGATTGCCTGCATTCTGTTTATAATTCTTTAATCGTAATTATGTCTTCTGTTCAAACTAGATACATTGACCTTAATGAAATCGTAGGTAGTCTAACCATTTCTGAAATCATTATAAAAGTGTTTAATGAATGAATTTAAGGTGGGACATTATCAACCAGCAGCAAAAGCTTCTAAAGACCTACTGCTTCTGAAGTCACCATACAGGTAAAGTTGGTAGCTACATTCACAATTATGTCCTGAATGTTAAAACTATACACATCCACCTTCATGAAATTTTTGGCCTTACTGAGCCTAGGTTGGTTGAATTATTTTTCTAATGTATGAATTTACAGCGGAACATTACCAACTAAAAGCAAAACCTTCTGAAACCTACTGCTTCTGGAGTTACCATATAGGTAAAGTACATAACTTCAACAAAAAATACTAGTATAAAGAAATCTATAGCACCGTACACTAACTACGTTATTTCGCCATTGTGAGAATATTGTAATAAGAATGTTTTTGGATAGGATCAGCAAGACAGCAAATCTATCTACCTCATGCTTTTATCATGGTTAATTCCAGAAAATACCTTCATAATGTACTCCACCAAAAGGCCGGTCTCCCTCCCCTCCAAAGACAATGCCTGTACAACAAAAGAAAAATTAGTCGAACTTTTTTTTTCGGGTGAGAGATTCGATTAAATTAGATTTTCAGGGAAAAAGAATCATATTGTGGTTAATTGAAAAGTGAAGCAAATGAAGAATCCGACATACACAAATGCAATTATGCAAGTACCTTCATGAATATATCAAGATCTTCATCAGGCTTTGTTCCAGAAATCTTCTCTCTTCTTGAAAGTTCCAGAAGCATATCTGTCAAGTTTAAGGGTCAGCATCCATCTACCTATCGTATGCTAACAGAACTTTATCAACCTTACCATATTTATAACCAACACCTTGGCAACGTGCTGAGAAGTCAAGTGTTTCTCTTACAGTCATTTCTGCGACGTGCCAATCTTGTTGACTGACATACGAAGATGTCCTCTGGGGTACAAACTCATTCAAACCATGTCCATTGTAGGTTACTTTACCTGACACCTTAAAGCGATCAAATTTTCAATATGTGAAAAGTTATGAATTAGCGTTCGATAAGATGTCTACGATTACATAATAGTTCTGGAGGTGACAATGAGATTTGTGTACCTTAAGATCAGATTTGAGGCGTCCAGCAAGGGCTAACAGCAGTGTCGTCTTTCCAGAGCTTGGAGGACCTAATAATAAAGTTGATCTAAAGAATGACAAGCACATAGTAAGATACATGAACAAATTAACACCAAGTAGACCAGTGCGAAAAACCAAATCAGTACATGCCTTCCCGGTCGAATTATCCCACTAATATCATCTAAAATTGTCAGCTTTCTTCTCTTACCAGAGTGTAGTTTTAGCTGCCTGAATAAAGCCTTAAAAGGGATTTGAAAAACAGAAGTCAGATTCTAAAAGAGCAACTGATAGGCGCTAATCTTCAAGATAGCACATGCCGTACCTCAGTCATGTTGATGATAAAATTCGAAATCGTAGGCAAAGCTCTACTACCAATGTGAACAGAGGATTCAACTGTTAAATGGTGGAATCTAACTTCAACCTTTGGGAAGTCCAGATCAACTCTGCAATATTAAATCACAGCAAAAAGACATCCATAAACTCAAATTGCATGTTTGTGTTCAAAGATACAACAGAAACTTCAGAAAAAAAGATAATTAGTTATTAAATAATAGTGATTCATATTAATTAGCAGTATCATTCTATGAAACCTTTTCAACTATAGATAAATTTCTACAAGAAATAAAAAGGAAAACCTTTCATTAGAGCGAATGCACGTAAAATGCTGGATTCATATTTAAATTGAAACCATAAAAAAAAAAAAAAAAAGAAAGAAAGAAAGAAAGAAAAACCTTATTTGATTAGAATTCTTTCAGCATCCCTTATGTCTAATAAGTGCATGTAAAATGATAATTTTTCTGTATTGCCATCTTTTCAAGTCTTGACAAGGGTTGGTGGTCAAACTGGAACACCAAATTATACTCAGGTATAGCTATATAAATCAGCTCAACTGTAAAAACATTATCTTTTCCAATTCTTAATCACCTTGACAAAATTTTATTGACACAGAAAAAATGCAATGATAAAAGAATGGTTTCTTGAAGTATAGAACCACCTTATTAAGGATATTGACCCCTTTCTTGTCTTCCAATCTCTAAAGTGGGGCCAATTAAACAGAAAAAGTTGACAAAATCAAGTATTGTAGATGTCAATTATATTTAAATTTTAATGGTCAGTGGGGTCATTTGACCCAGTAAGCATAATTTAGAAATGACCTCATTAACCATAAATTAGCTCCACACATGCAGTATTAATGACAACTTCACATTGGAATAATGTATCCTGCAAGTGTTTTTCTCATATACAGTCAGTACAACAAAAGAAGCTACAAAGATAGAAACAAGCCTGAGAGATGAATTGGAGAAACCCCATCCATCGAACAACCCGACATACCCATTTTTTAGAGCATGTGTTAACCTGGACGCTTCCTGGAGGACTCTCTACCATGAATAAACTGATTTAATGTAGGCATCAATTCAGTCACTTACAATGCAATTAATTGAGGAGAACAAATATGTCATATCATCCAACACACACCAGAAACTTATACATCCTAAACGCAGTTCCAGATGTTATTGCTACAGTACAACACTTGCTAGACTTAGAATAAATCAAATATTTTAACCATTATCATGAATTATACTTTTCAAATCAAAGAGAATAATC
Source organism: Rehmannia glutinosa (assembly GCA_016081115.2). Classification (NCBI taxonomy): domain Eukaryota; kingdom Viridiplantae; phylum Streptophyta; class Magnoliopsida; order Lamiales; family Orobanchaceae; genus Rehmannia; species Rehmannia glutinosa. The sequence goes on along the minus strand of CM071931.1, from coordinate 38,072,555 downwards.
CATTTAACACGTCACGATAGGTCAGTCCTTGAGTTTGTCATTTTTGGCAAGTGATTATGTGATGGTTATGATGTGTTCTTGAAGTAATAACCTGATGGATAGACTTTTCTAGGAGTACTTCGTTCAACCAAACCCCAGTTATTTCCCATCGGAGAATAATTTTGGTGCCATCACAATGTCATGGGATAATAGTGAACTTACTTAGGGTTGACATGTCAGTGTGATAGTAGTTACAGCCATCCAGAATCATTTTCTAATTCTTTTGTGATGTCAAGGCCCCCAGGGTAAAGCTCCATTAGTCAAAAAGTTTCTGCCTCTTTAGCATCTCGCTTAACATCGAACTCCTTCAGCTTAAGGTGTTTCTCCGCTACCACAACAAAGTGTGCTCATGTCAACACTTTCTTAGCAATACATTCTTGGTGATCTCCTCAATAATCCTCAAGCCTAAAATCGAAGGAACTCGATCCAACACACTCAGTGAAGGAAAGAATACATTCTTGGTGATCTCCTCGATATCCACCCTAGACCATCAAGCAAGTTAAGTTGCATAGCTTCAATGGCTTCCATAACATTTATTTTAAAATGACTTATGTACATCTTGCACCAGGTCTGTGTCAAATAAGCACAGACATTTTCTTTGGAACATCTTTCTTATTAACCTGATCCTCTAATGCTAATATAGTGCACGACAGTCTCAAGGCATTAGCAAACTCGCCTATGACTTGCTCCAATGACAATCTCGCCTACCTTGCCAATTGTGGGTTTCTCTTCTTAACTCATTGTCTCCTTTATGCTTGAACTAATGGCCCATGCACGACCTTAACTGATCTCAGGAAAGTAGTCCAACTAGATTTACTACAAATTTTTGGGAACTCAGCTCTTTCAAATCCATGTGTTGCATTTAGCCGCTTTAAACCCCAACTAGCAGCTTTGCTAATTTTCCTCAGAAGTCATTGGTAGCATAGAGCTCCTACCAGTAAATTCAAGGTTACAGCTGTTGATAATGGTGCATCTCAAATATTATAAACCATGTGGCAGCCTGGGGCATCATGTTCCAAGTTTTGACCTGCCACAAGGGCATATGCTAACACAAGCCAACAGTACCCTCCTAACAATTTCCATGAGGGCTGCCACACAAGGCAAGCAATCAATTACCTAAGAATTGGTCTTTTTGGGTTTGAACTAATGACCTTGGCTCTGACACCACCAGTTGTAAGACTGAGTATTTGCTGCCATGCTGAAAGCTATTATGTTAGCAATGATGCAACTCAAAATCTTTAAAGTGTATAGCAGGCCAGTGGGCACATATTTTGCCCGTGACTCCCAAAACGGCGTCACAAAGGCCAAGATGAGTGCAGGTGGTTAATTTATGGCGAAATTTTTAATGAAGGTTGGAATATGTGAGTTATGATGTTACCCAAAATTAAGTACTATTGCAACTAAGAAATTTTCGTGCGATCAATCTAACCATATGGTTGGGAAAGACTTCCAACTTACACTATACACTAGTATAAATTATTCTACACACAAGTTGTCTAAAATTATCAAAATCCTTAAGAGTAATCCTAAAGGTCGAGGGAGGATATTTTTTATGTATTTATCCAAAAGTTGTCATTAGTACCATCGGAACTATAGCCAAAGTTTCAATTCATTGCATTTGGTCTTGAGGTTCTGACTGCAGCTTAAGTTGCATCTGCAGGCAATCTGCATGCTTGTAGCTTAGCTACCTGCTGCACTCATGTAGATAGCAACATTAGTCTTCCTCTAAATTTTATTTTAAATAATTTTTAATGATAAATTTTTCTTCAGCTTGATCACCTTACCCCAATCAGCTTGCCTGATCAATATTATTTGATCTTAGAAGGAAATGTCCATAGTTAAGTGCTAATTTTGGTCTATATCACACATTCTGTATGACATTTGTGTACCATTCAGAATATTTCAATCACTTAAATCTATCTCATCAACATTTAGTTGGCCAAAACGTTGAAGAATATTTGGCATTATTAGTAAATATATCCATCATTGCTTGAGGAGTAATTTACAGTCACTTGATTCCGAGTTTTAACCATGTTTTTTTAGCCATTTTTCAGTTCAAATTTCCACTTTGTCTTTTTTCATTTCTAGGGACCAGTCCAATATTACTCGGTACTGAAAAATGTAGCGCATCAATTTTTTGAAATATAATCAAGTATCTCATTAGGGAATACAAGAAGAGTATGACCAATGACTAAAAAACATGTTTTCAAAAAATCTGACTATTTTTTTATTTTTACAAAACATAATTAGTGGACAATTTGTCCATTTACCACATATAAAAATGAAGAACAATACATCAAATTTAAAATAAGTAGAAATTTTGATTGAGTCAATGTATTAATTCAATCACATCTTAATATTCAAAAATAAATAACAAAACAATTACATCAATATAGCAAAAGGGACAAATAGAGACACAAGTGAATAATGCAAAAATTCAAGTTAAAATTTATGATGGAGCTTAAAAAATGTACAAAATTTTAAGTAAAGGGAAAAAATAACCAAGACTCATATTCTTCAAGATTCATAAATGAACATGAAAGAAGAATGCAAGATAATTGAAGACTTTTTCCCCCATTTTTCTATTTTTTATTTATTTTAAGATTAAAAGGTGAAATGACCAAAATACCCCTACTATTTTTCAAAATTTGAGGGGGGCCCAGTGCCCCCTTGGCCTCTACATAGCTTCGTCCCTGATTCCGACAAACTTAATGATCCATCGACCATTGGGCCAAGAGGGTGCAAGTGTTACCTTAGCCACGATATTAAGAAACCCATCAACAATGATTAGTAAAAACAGCAGAAATCGTAACAAAAGTTGATAAACGAGCGACAAAGTATAACAATATCTCTCTATCCTTTGTTCCCAAAAACCTTTTTTAGGCCAGTGATTGCATGGGAAAAACAATTTTATCCCAGGGTATCCATTGATTGGGCATGTCGATGAGGCTCAAGACTGATATCCAACTAGTGTAGCAACGAATGGGAACTTTTGTTCAAAAATTGTGTTTCATCTCATATTCCATTGTATGAATGATTTCCACGTGTTTTTTTTGAAGGTTATCACTTGCCTTATAAAAACTCACACTTTATGCTTGAAAATAATATAGTGAAATGTATACACGTGACAATCAGGTGGAATAGGAGATAAAACATCATTTGTAGGATAGAAGATCACATTTGGTGTAGCAATCCTCCTACCTTTGGCGTATTTATCTTTGCCAGACCCCACTGACTACACAATCAGAATTTTGGGCAGCGACCCGCACAAGGTGATGTTCCCCTTATGCCCCTAAGAATCAATATTTTGGTTCTCTCATCTATTCCATATTCTCAAACAAAATGATGCTAAAATTATACAATCCATTCAACATCACAATCCTATCCCAAACATAAAATATTGACAATAGTGTAATCTTATCTAATTCAATCCCGATGTGTTATCGGATCCAACTTCCCAAACGAGGCCAGAGGAATACGGATTGGATCTTCTATTCCAGAATGGTGTTTCATCTTCTATTCCACGGTACGGATGATTGCCACATGTATAGAATTTACCATATTAAAACCCCACAATTTAGACATGATTTATGCTCCAAAATTAATATGGTAAATTTTATACACGTGACAATCATCCGTGCGGTGGAATAGGAGATGAAACACCATCCTTACCATCCTGGAATAGAAGATCTCATCCGAGAGGAATAAACCTTGTCTCACCATCTAACCACAATTGATACCACTCCAAGTGCTCAATAATCAAATCACTCGAAGAATGTATAAAATCGAAAACTAATGAACAAATATTAATTAAAATAATAATGGTAAGCTTGGATGGTGAAGACTCAAGGAAACTAATTAAATAGATTTCCCCAGGAAAGATAAAAGAAGTGCAAACACTTACCTATCGAAGCGGCGTCGTACGCGAGTGAAGAACTTCTCCCAATCATCATCCACCGAGTTAATCAGCCGATCCAAGACGATTTTTGCTCTTCTGCTTGGAGTTTGTGCACGTCAACCTCCTTGGAATCGCCCACCATGTTACGGAAAATTCCAAGCCTGACCCGGCGATACGTCGGCAGCCGCTCCAGCGCCGCCCATCGCAGCGCCTCCTCGTCGTCCCCATCCTCCCTAAATGACTCTGAACGCGCCGACAAATTCTCCGCCGAACTCCACATCAATTTTCACCAAGGATAGAAAAAAAAGAAACCAAATGCGACAATGAGTAGACTGAGTTGGGGTTTGAACTTTAGCAGGAAAATACGGCGGTGGAAATGAGTAAAGATGACTTTGGGGCTGGCATTGTTAGTTGAGTGTCATTAATGGTGTGAATAAGTATATGGTTGGACTTTGCATTAATGGCTCTGTCTTTCACCCCAATTGCATGTGTTGGTTGAAGTTGTATAATCTCATCCACGACTTTTATGATATTTGCATGCTCCTTATTTTCTGCTTTACTTTTACAATTGTCATCCATTTTTTCCCATCTCTGCACATGCATGTCAAAAGCTCCCGGCCCCATATCTCAACCGAATGTTTATACGTACAACCTCAGTGAGCACAAAGTACAAGCATGAAATCGGCTGGTACTACAGTTTGGTGTTGTTTTCTGTGAGGGTTGGGAAGTGGGCTTTACAGAGAAACATTAAATGCACTTGGGTTGAGACAGATATGGTGGAGAGAGGTTGTTGTGCTTATCCCTACGCGCTCACGTCATTGTTTGTACTATACTCTCCCACCCACGGCATCCGTCTATTTCAATTTTCACAAAACATACGGTATTTTCTTCTTGCACCAAATTTGCAAAAAAGGTAGTTGGTTGAAATAATTCTCTTTTTTTTTTTGTGTGTGTGTTGAGTACTGGTTGAAATCATTCTCGCGGCTCCTTTAATGAATAATAAAAAAGGAAAAGCATGTTCAATGTGAAAGGGGTACAAGAGAGTGCAAAGTCTAAAAAGAAAAAGCAATATTCATCCCTCACCACTTGAATTTTATTTATTTTTAAATATTTTTTATTTATTATATTTATTTTCATTATTAAAGGAACCAAATTTGACTATACGGTTTGCATATTTGTGAAACCTTCATTTTGTACTATTGACATAAGCAATTTATTAATAGTTATATAAATTTTATCTCTCTACATTAATATAATTTTAAAACAGCATCAGACAATAGACAAAAATACAATTTAATATTTTTTATTGATGAAGTCAAAAAATAAAAAATATTAAAATCATGAAAAATACACTTAATACTATGTATTTGTCTTCTTATATAAATATATACATTGCTATGTATGAATATATGTAATATATATAATATTTTTATACATATTTTGAGATATTTTCTTCAACTAAAATAAGTATTTTCTAATTGAATTTAATCAACTTTAATACAATTGTATATAATATGAAGAAATGGACTAAACACAAATAACAACTATACATATATCTCAAATAACCATAATACATGAATATACAAATTGATGTCCAATAGACCGAATGCATAATTAACGCACACTACAAAATAAAATTTTGAGTAAATATATCTTATATTTTATTTATTACATTTATTTTTTATTTTATATATGAAATGTTTTTTGAATAAATGCGAATATATATATAAAAATGAAAAAGAGTAGTCCTGATCACAAGCTGATCAGGTAACCAAAGAAAAGCTTGGAAACAAAGTCATAAAAGATAACGAAATGGTCACAAGCCGACCAGGTGGCTGAATGGTTGGGGCCTTGTTAAAACCTTCCAAGGTAAAACCCACCTTTGTGGGAAAAACCCTTGGAATGAAAAAGAGTATCCCCCATAAAAAGCGTCCAAAATGGGAAAAGAATCCTGAAATCGAGACGCACTAGTTAACAAACCTATAGTTAGACTGACCAACATAATCCTGAGTAAGAGACGAAACGATGTCCACTGGAGGCGCTTCCCACCACGTCGCAGCATGCGATGTCTTGCTAAGAAAATCTGCCACCCGGTTGCCTTCCCGAAAAATGTGAGAGACCACCAAATCCATCTGAGAAAGAAGGTGCAGAGTGTACCGCCACATGCTAAGATGGCACCAAGGTATCCTCGCGGATCTCTTCCGCAGCAACTCAACCACATATACCAAATCCGACTCTAGCCAAAGCTGATTCCAGCCCTTCACAAAAGCGTAATGAATTGCTCGCATGGCCGCCATCAACTCCGCCTCAAAAGCAAAACCCAAACCGCATCGTTCCACAAAGCAACTACAAAAGAAGCCTCTGCAGTTTCGAAAAACCTCAGAAGCTGTGAGACGCCCCGGCGCCCCTAAGGCACTGCCGTCCCTGTTTACTTTGATCCAGCCCGACAAGGGTTTTTGCCAATTAACCTGCACAATCTTCGGAGACTGTCTTGGAAGCCCAAGAACACGAAGTCTGCAAAGAATAAATAGGTCCTGCTGATCATTATGCATGCAACCCCAGCCTAAGGAAGAAGACTCCAGAATTAGAACACGAAGGCGTAGGATGGCCGCCTCCACTGTCCAGTTCTTGTCATTGAAGGTCAAATCATTCCTAATCTTCCAGATGAGCCAAATACTGGATAACACTGCAACTCGCCATAAGAAAGCCACCTGCTCACTGAAATGGAAACCCATTAAACGCACCAGGAATTCATTAAAGCTATAAGCCATAAAATAGCGGATATCAAAAGAGTCAAAAATCCACCGCCAGAGAGCCCCTGAAAAAATGCAAGAGACGAACAAATGATCAACAGATTCAACATCTGCAAAACAAAGCCCGCAAACCGATGGGCCTGTGAAGGAACCCTGCGAACGCAGAACATCCAATACCGCTAGTCGATTATGGATGGCTCTCCATGCTACAATCGAATGTCATTCCGGAATGTGAGGTGACCAAATCCAGGAACCCCATTGAACCACCGGGGAATGAGGGCGCAGGTAGGAGTAAGCCGACTTCAAAGTGATAATCCCCTCCTCAGAATGTAACCAGGCACGCGTATCCTTCGAAGATGGAGCGATGGGACTCTAACAATATCCCGGACCAGATCCAAATATGCATCTATGAACGAGAAAGTGAAGTACCAAGACCCGTCATAAAAGTAATCCGAAATGCGATGCCGAAATAGATGCTTGTACTCCTGCGGAATACCAATCCTATCGGCAATGGTGTAACCCAGCCAGTTGTCAAACCAAAATAAAACGACGGAATTACCTCCGGGGATCCAGCAGAGTCCTCCAAGAAACCTGAGATCCCCATCCGAATCCCGCACCAGATGGAAGAGGGGATGAACGAACGGCGTGGAGATCCATCTGATGTCAAAAAACATTTTCTAAGGGTATTGTAGACCAAAGAGTTTGAAGTCATAATCTTCCAACCCATCTTCATAAGGAATGCATTGTTGGCAACAACAATGGAACGGACGCCCAGTCCACCTTTAGCCCGGGGCATACAACAACGATTCCAGTTAACCACCACTGACCCCTTAGAGTTGACATTACCAATCCAGATGAAGTTATGCATGGCCTTTTCCATTTGCCGTAAAAATGTTCTAGGCCACTTGTAAACCATCATCGTATGCACAAAGGAACTGGTAATCATCGAATTTGCCAAGCACACGCGACCAGCAATAGACATAGATGTCCCTATCCACCTTCTGAACTTAAGAATAATCTTGTCAAAAACCGGTTGCAGATTTGCCACCTTAGGCGCACCCTTGAAGATGGGAACGCCTAAATAGACCGTTGGGAAGGCCCCAATATGAATACCTGTAATCGTCTGAATACGGCCACGCACATGATTAGAAACCCAGCTGCCAAAATAAGCTTTAGATTTGTGAGGATTGAAGATCTGACCCGATATATCAGCGTAGAGATTGAGAATCTGCATAATAGAGCGTGCATTCATCGTCGAGGTCCCGCACATAATCACAATATCATTCGCGTACATAATAGATGAGGGAAAAACGATCCGCTTAGGCACCATGAATGGCTGAAGCTGATTTCGGGTGACCGCCTCATCAATGAATCTACTCAGAACATCTTCCGCGATGCAAAAGAGAAGAGGTGATAACAGATCCCCCTGTCTAACCCCACGAAAGCAGGAGAAGTAACCCACATGCGACCCATTCAGAAGGACTGAAATTCTGGAAGATTGAAGAATAATTTCAATCCAGTGAACGAACACTTCTGAGAAACCAAAGCAACGTAAAACGTGTATCATAAAACCCCAATTAACAGTATCAAATGCCTTGCGGATATCAATCTTTAAAATCATATTGGCATCATTCTGCCCCTGTAAAATATTGAAGCCTTCCAAAACGAAAGCAATACAATCATGAATCTACCTGCCCGGGATAAATCCAAACTGTGTAGGAGACAAGTAAGAAGAAATGATAGAACCTAGTCGAGTTGCCAAAATCTTGGTGATGATCTTAAAAAGAAAATTGCTCATCACAATCGGCCTGAAGTCCTCAATCACATTCGCCTCCTTGGTCTTTGGGATGAGTGCCATAAAACTAGCATTCAATCCTACCGGAAAGGACGCAGTAATGAAAAAATAACGGACTGCCGCCACCACATCCTCAGAAATAACGTTCCAAAAGTGCTGGTAGAACCTCCCGTTGAAACCGTCCGGGCCCGGAGAACTGTCCAAACCCATATCAAAAGCCGCTTCTTTAATCTCTAACTTCGAAGGAATAGCCGTCAAGTGAGCATTATCAACCGTGCTAACCATAGGAGAAATAACCTGGTCAACCAAAGTGTAATCCAAACTAGTGTGTCCCGTGTCTGCGAAGAGGTCCGTATAGAAGGAAATAATATGATTTCCAAGAACATCCAGATCATCCGAGTAAATACCGTCAACCATCAGACCCTGTATCCCCGATCGTCCATTCCGAATCTGACAACGGCGATGGAAAAATGTAGTGTTGCGATCCCCATCCTTTAACCAAGCCGAGCGGGCTTTCTGCTATAGGAATTCGGATTGCATTAACAACGTGCGAGACAGTACATTTCGAGCATCAAGTTCCATGTCATGGAGCGCCTCAGTGAAGCCCTCAGACTCAATATCTGCCTGAATCTGACGAACTAACTCCATCTGCTTATCCACCTACGATTAACATCCCCAAAGACGTCCTTATTCCAAACCTTAATAGTCTGTTGTAGCCTCTTGAGTTTCCATATGACACGTAGCAGAGGGTTGGGCGACGCACATGGGAGCACCCAAGAGGCCTTAACAATGTCCTGGAAAGAATCATGTTGAATCCACATGCGCTGAAAACGAAATGAAACCGGACCCTTGGTAATAGAAGATGAACAAGAGACCAAAATGGGATGGTGATCAGATCCAATGCGAGGAAGAACTAAGCCCTTAACAACTTGCTAAAAAGAGAAAAATGGACAAGTTGTTAGGGCTCGATCCAACTTAGCTTGAAGGAGGGATAGAGGCCTTCGGAGGGGAGCACCAAGTAAATGAATTCCCCGTAGTCGGCACCGCAAATAAACCAGCATCCTCCAAAAAGTCCCTGAAGTCCTAACAAGAGGCTTGGGATAAAATACCACTGCCAGAGCGCTCATGATGTCCCAATACAACGTTAAAATCCCCAATGAGCAGCAGATCAGTAAGACCCAAATTCCTCAACTCCAACCAAAGCGCACGCCGAGCAATATGATCACACAAACCATGAGCAAAACTAATATGGAAAACCATAAAACCAAATTGAACTTGCAAAATAATACATTGAGAGGAAGACCAAACCTAACTTTGGACCGTAATGCTAGCATCACAAAAGACCCAAATATCCGGACGTCTGTTAGACCCGAAGTTCTGATCCACAAACCTCAAACCCAAACTATTCCAATAAGAATCTGAAATCGATGAAATATCCACTTTAGGCTCACAAATAGCTAAAATGGAAGGCTTATGTTTATGACATAACGCTTTAAGAACATTACGAGACGCAATGTTCCCAATCTCCTGGATGTTCCAGAAGATGCTATTCATTGAGACGAAGGGGGGGATGGTGCACGTGATGACCACACGGTAAAAAACAGAGTGCGGTGTCTTCGCGAGATCCGACGACTTCAATTAGCCACTTCATCTGCATAGTCTGCCCATCTCTTTGAAGCTGCAAATTCTAACTCATTCGGCCCTGGGCGAGCTGGCTCAATAGTAACATCATGAATTGCTGGTGAAGGACCCGTAGTAACACTCTGGATTAATCTGGATTTAACAGAAGGGCAAGTGACTATTGCACAGGTAGGGGATCCTGCTCGCGTAGCTGAACCCATATTTCCTATTGAGTCATCAACGGCCTTGCCCTTGTCCTGCTGCATAAGATGGTAAACTTTACGGACCCTAGAACGACCCCGTTGCATTGAATTCGGACGTGCCGCTGAAGTCCTGGGACGTCCCTGGTCAGGAGAGGCGCGCCTTTCAGTGGTTGAGTTCCCTACAGGAGTAATACGGCATGAAACCGTGGAATGCCCCGTAACACTGCACTTCGAACAAAATTCTGGTAATTTCTCATAACTTACTGACACAAAGGAACACTGGCCAACCCGTTCCACCATGATGTGATCCTCCAGCAGTTTGGACAGATCGATATCCACTAACACCCAGATGAAATGCCCCCGAGAACCATCAAGCGAGCGATGGTCAATTTGTATCGGATTCCCAATCGCACTGACGATCCCCAAGATGGTGTTAGGATCCCAGTACTCAAAACTGAGCTCGAAGATTCGGACCCAAACACTCGCCATCGACGTGTGTACCTTGTACGGATTGAAATCTGGGACCCATGGAGAGAGCCGAATAGTTCCCAGATTGAGCGCCCAATTAATACGTAGTTGAGCTCAAGCCCGATCCTGCGCATTAAAAAACTTGACACAAAAAAATCCCTTACCCAAGGGGATTAGCTTCCAATCATTTTTAATTCCCCATAAATCTGATAGGCGTTTATGTAGAAGCATAGTCGCCCATGGTTTGTTACCCTTGCCTAAAATCACCATTCCAATCAAAGAATAAGAAAATTCGGCGAGGCGTTGTTGATAAACGTTTCATCAATCGTAACTGAATAATAATATCCCTTTCTAACAGGTTTAAGGTTAGAATGGGATTTACCAGCAACAACATGCGAAAATGTTGTAAAATTACCTTGGGCCTGCGTAGTTGATTCCATATCGTGGTGAGTACCTGAAACAATTTTAGCAAAAGAATGGCCAAAATTGGATTGAGCATTAGTGTTATGAGCCGAATGTCGGGGGTTCGATGCATGGGGGGAGCCCATGTAGGCGGAGTTTCCAGCATGTTGAGAGGTGTCCGTGGGAGGTTGAGGATGGCAGAGATTAGCCCAGGGGCCATCACCCCCTGGGAGGGGGCTGTCCTAGAGGAGATGACAGCTGCCAGCCCCTCATGAGGCTCCTTAGAGGGGCCGGCCCCCCATGGCAATAGGCAGCCATGGGTTAAAGGGGGCCACCCCTGCGGCTGTGACTTGTGATGGGGGTGCCCCCCTTGATCCATCTACCATGACAGCCGGATGCCAAGGTGAAGAGGCCACGACCCCCTGAACGCTGCTCAATGGTGCAACAACTGTCGATGGTGGAAACACCAGAGGACTGGAGGATTTAGGTGGGAGAAAATTCCACGTCAAACCATAAAAAAAAGACGGACCAGGTGCGGATGCAGGTGGACGTTCGTCGACGGCGTGGATCTGCTACTGGGCAGAGGAGAACGATGCGTGCGCTGAGTTATCCGGGAAGTCTGCGTGTTGTGGTCATGTATTATGCTGCTGTAGATGACGATATGATAACCCATGCATCAGTCCATCGCCGGAGACTGCGTGCGCTGTCGACGATGGAGGAGAGGTTGAGGGCTGAGTTCTTGCATTGTAAGGGAGATAGTTGGACGTGAGTCCGAAGAAGAGTGGCTCCGTCATGGAGCCACCGGAATTTGGCGACGGAAAAGGACCGAGACAGAAGAACCCTAGAGAATGATTTTTTAAAGAGCAAAAAGGCTATAAGACTTAATCAATCGCTTGACGTCAGTGATAATTAATGATGTCAGTAAAAGCCTCTTTATTTTATATATGAAACTGGAGACCATAAAAATATGATTAATTTGATATATTATATGTTAAAAACGGATCAAAAATGAAAAATATATTAAGTTTTAAAATATAAAAAGAAATACCAAATATAATAATTAATGCAGTACACACAAATTAGAAAAGCTAGTTTTTATATAATTCCAATTTTTTTCCTAACGATAGTCATTTATTAAACAAACTTAAACACAAGGAACTACAACGATCTTCGTAGCCAACTGGCTATGAGCCGACTTGACTAATATTTAAGCCAAGCGGAGAATTAGTTAAACCAATTCAAATCTAAATCACTATCCAAAACTAAAAGGGCTAATCTATTACACATAGAAAAACTCTTTTGATGTTCAACACAAAACAAACATTGCTCAAAATGGTATTCAAGTAAGTAGATGTCTTCGACTATTGCCCTTCCTTCCCGAACGAAATGAGTTTTCGAGTTTAGTTTGGCGGCAATATCCTTGTCATCTACTTGAATAGTAATATTTTTCATGCAAAGTCTGTATGCAAAACACCTGGCTTTTCAAACTCCAAGCAAGGAGGCTTCCACTGGATCTTGTAAAAAATCCCTAGAAACTGCCCACGCTTGAACCATCACCCCTCCTTCATTAACAATCCAACCTCCCAGAACCACTTTACCATCCATCAGAGTCCCAATGCAATTAACCAAACCACTTTGACCAATTATGCCACAATCAGTAATGTTCCTTGGAGGAGGCTGATTATGGTTAATGGTACTCCTTTTATGAACTTTAATTATGATTCTCCCTTGAAAGTTGCAACTCTTGCTACTAATTCATAGCCCTATCCACAAGCTCCTTTTCATCTCAAGCAGTTTTTTGAAAAACCCACAGATTGCAGGTCCTCCACAACCACTAGAGCAGGTAACATGACTGTCCTGAGCAACACCAGACTGATCCAGGATAAATAGAGTTCCACCAGCTTGCAAAATTCAGATTCCCTTCATGCACCTCAAACCAATTGACTGGTGCGATTTTCCAAACTTTTTTGGCTCTGCAACATTGAAATAATTAGTGTTCCAAAGTTTCTCTGTTTTCTCCACAAATTTGACAGTGAAAATCAATTGTCATCCCTCTTTGTTGAAGCATAGTAGTTGTTGGCAGAACATTATGAATGCATCGCCAAATAAAATGCTTCACCTTTCCATTAATATTCAAATTCCAGCATCTCTTCCACATCCTTGTGCAATTTTTTTTGTCCTTCACTAGATTCTGGGTAGCTCAGTTTAAATCTCTTTGCCTGGATAAAGTTGATGGTAGGTTGACTTGACTGTAAAAACACATTTCTTCTCCCAATGCCAAATGAAAACATCCTTACAACCTTCAGAACATATAGGAATCCGCAAAATGGTGTTAATATCATCCACGCAAAATGTATTAATGATCAGATCTTTGTTCCATTGTTTTCCATCCTCAGACATCAACTCTCTCACCAATATACCCTCCAAATTCCAGTTGCACAGGGTTATTGGCATGAATAAGGGGTTTGGAAATCCATGGTGATTCACTCACTTTGATGGAATTCCCATATTCCACTTTATATCTGAGGCCAAGTTTCAAAGTATTTCTAGCTTTCAACTAGCTTTTCTAAAGCCAAGAATCTCCATGTCAAGTTGGATTTTAACCAATAAATTAGGTATCCTAGACTTAGAAATTGTGTTATTTTGGAGTAGATTGAGTCATAATTATTATTAGAATTGTATATCGAGTTGTAATAGGTATCAATGTAACAAAGAATCAAGAAACAGACGAAAAATGGTGAAAAATGAGCCACACCGATGAAAGAACTGAAGAAAAATCAAGAGAAACAGATATCACAGCGGTGTACCCGTGCAGTGCAGATATGCGATGCAGATTGACCGCATGATACACAATCCATTTTGGCACTTGTACAATGGTGCAATGCTTTGTGTCGCATTTCAACCCCAGTTTCACTTGTTTTCTACCGCGATACATTAATGCCTACCACGATACCTAGCAAATATCATTCAACAATAATTCAACTCTACACGGCGAGAAATCACGAAAAGTTTACTTTTACACCAAAGAAATATTAATTAGCCAAAAGTGAAGAAGAAGACACCAAAGTACACATCAAAAGAAGAAATAATGGAAGACATCTGATGATGGAAAACAAAGAACCCATTCTGACAGAAAACTCTTATAAGGAAATGTTTTGCTATAAATGGGTCTCAATTGAGCAGTTGGAAGAACACACCGACACCGGGGAGACCTGTGAGTCATCTTGATACAGAAAATATAAGGAGATAGAATTCAGTTGGAGATAACGCAACGGAACAAGAAGGGAACTAGATTAATTCTTCAACAAATCCTTGAAGAATTACCGATCAAATATAAGTTCTTCATTTTTCTTCTCTTTCTTTCTAATATTCCTATATTTATTTGTATGTATCAAACTGTTTCTGTGAACTATTTCATGAGTTAATTAGATATTCTATGGACTTGATGTAATCTTGTTTTATCTTGTGTTTGATTTGTAGATCTATTTTATTTCATGCAATTCATGGTTTATTTGTGTTATTTGAATTAATTACATCTTGATTACCTGATCATTAATCTTTAATGTCTTATGGTTAATCAAACATTCGAGAGAAGGGATTTAATACGAGATCTAGAATAACACAACATAGGAAAATCGAGAGATTTATAAATCTTTTGACGTTGTAAAAATTACACTGGTCTATTTAGAATTATAATTTTTGAGATATTTACAGAGATATCAAAATCTTGTTTTATAATTTAAAGAATAAAAAACATTAAACCCCCCAAACTATGCGGTTTTTTGCACTTTAACATATGAACTATTTTTTTTTTATATTTTACCATACAAACTACATAAGTTTTGCACTTTCCCTATACCGGCCATCGCCGGTGGAATATTCTTCGAATATCCCAAAGATGCACCCTCCCATGTGAGGGAAAAATCGTCTTTGCTTAAAATTCAAATAGAAATCGTTACACTTTCCAATCCGAACTTTGTTAAGAATTTCACTTTGCCAAATGAACTTTACGCAGTTTCACTTTGCCACATCAATTTCAAAAGAAATTTATAAAAAATTGTGTGTGTATGTATATGTATCCTTTTTCATACTTTTATTCATTGAAAATAAATTTTATTAATATTTATCTCAATACAATAAATAATAAACTTGAACAACACCGGTGTGTTAAATGAGATTTTTCCAAAGATAAAATTTTAGTGTCACAAATTTAAAAGGAAGAAATTATACTAAACCTCCTGTACTATTCGTGTTTTCACACTTTACCATATAAACTATTTTTTGTTACACTTTACCATATAAACTATGTAATTTTTTGCACTTAGCCCTATATGGATAATTTTGCCCCTAAAATTTATTTTTCTTAGAATAATGACAATAGTTTATTATGGTCATCGGGCCTATCATGTTATCATATATAAAATTAATATTTTCTTAAATTCATACATTATTTCAACAAAATGTAGATATGTATTCTTAGTCAATTTTTGGGGTGCTCGTTACATATACAGTTTTACGACTGCTCATTACACTGAACCTTAAGAGGCATCAAATGGTTCATACCAACAAGACAAAAAAAAAAGCAAAAAATTACAGCGAGAAAAAATTGCCACTAACTTTGAATATCAGCGACCAATTTTAAGTATTCACCACTAATCAATTAAAAAGAAAAAACAAATAATATAATTTTAGTCAATTCACGATGAAAATATTCGTC
Organism: Rehmannia glutinosa; assembly: GCA_016081115.2. Lineage (NCBI taxonomy): Eukaryota > Viridiplantae > Streptophyta > Magnoliopsida > Lamiales > Orobanchaceae > Rehmannia > Rehmannia glutinosa. The sequence continues at coordinate 38,056,660 of CM071931.1, read as the reverse complement.
ACTAACCAGGAATATTGAACTACATTCCCATAGAGCTGTCAATTCTGGGCCGGCCTGACCAGCCCCATATTTTTACCAGGCTGGGTTGCGAGTTCTTAGGCTCGACCCATTAGTCCCGAAAAATCGGCTCGTTTGGCCCGAATTTTATTGTGTAATTATGCTGGTTGGGCTCCAAAATTAGTGGCCCAACAACTGTTTGGCCCGCCCCAATCCGACTTTTACTATTGGTTCGACAGACTGGACCGGGCTGGCTCAACACGAGCATTTTGACAGCTCTACTATCTAGTCAAATAATGTATGAATTTAAGAGATTATTAATTTTTTATACGGAAGCATGACGAGTTGAATATGATCGTAATGAACTATTTTATTATTTTAAGAAAAATAAAATTTTAGGGGTAAAATGTCCATATAGGACAAAGTGCAAAAATTTACATAGTTCGTATGGTAAAGTGTAACGAAAAATAGTTCATATGGTAAAGTGTAAAAACACAAATAGTACAAGGGGTTTAGTATAATTCCCTCAATTTAAAAGATAACATATTTAAAAGATAGTGTAGAAAAATCCTTGATTTTTGGAATATTTGTTATCATTTAAATTCAAAAATATATATTCTGAACTAATAGCGTATTTCTCAATAAAAATATCTTCGGATAGATTTGATCAACATCGACTTTTCCAAAACTAATTGTGAGCAAATCTATTGTCACGCCCCAACATATGAAATATAATAACGTAAACTATAACAATATAAAATAGTCATTACAAACCATTATAACCATACAAGCCAAATTTTATCAAATATTTAGTTCGAAATTACAACATTTATTACGACAAAATAAAATACAGCGGAAGTCTAAAGTACAAAACCTGACATCTATCCTATATATTACAAGTCGTCCTCACAGGGACGTAACAAAAATATATAAAAACCATAACATGGCTCAAAACAAAAGTGCAAATTTCAACTAATATTATTCGAAAGTCCTGTGTCAGTCTCGCTATTTTGATAGTTCTCGCCTTCTGAAAGATTTTAAAAAGGAACAAAACGGGGGGTGAGCTAAACGAGCCAAGTGGGTGGGGAAGTGGAGTGCACAGTTAAGAAAAATTATGATTACATGATGCACAAACAACAAACAAACATCTCCAGTAATAACCATCAGAACAGGAAAAAAATAACAATTTATTTTGATCAGACACAAATCTTTCCGTTCTTCTTATAGCTCCTAAACAGTATTTGGCCGAAGCCCAGTCACCTTATCCCTCCTAGTTGGCTCAACGTCTCTTTATCTATGGGCTTTTACTTAAAGATCGTCATATTCCGGAATATACCGTTCTACGACCCAAATTCTGTCGCCGTCTCCGGCCCGACCCGAAAGTGGGAGTAGGCAAATAGGTAGTCAAATAGGGATCATAGGCAACATGTTCGATCCATTATCTAACCTACCCACACTGCAATGGACTCAGTCAGTCAATATTTTTGTCAAAATGACATTTATTTGCCCCAAAGGTCAAGTCAAGCAGTCATTAGAGTTACAACATGAACATAAATGTACATTCAAATCATTAAGAACACAATTAATATTCCCTAACAAACTAAATAATCCTGAAAGAAACAAGAAGACAACTTATATTGTGAACTACGTGAAAATGATTATTGTGAAATTATGGAATTGCTTAATGTCCTGAAGTTCATGAAATAGCTAATGTCGTGAAATTTACGAAATTATAAGCAAACCAAAATTTCTTTAGGAAACAATAATTTGCCCACCTTTGATCCAAAGGTCGCCTTAATGATATGCATAATGCAAATCCTAGTTGTCGGGCTTGATCCAGTCTCCTATACTTTATCAATTTTTATGATTAAGCATTTACCTCAATTGTCTTTAAATAAAAGATTGTATAAATCTGTCCCGTTAATATTACATCAGTGTTTAATTTCTTCACTTATGAAGTATACTGAATTATAATCTACAGTAAATATTAGCTAATCAATAGATTGAAGAACTGCATTAGTAATGTCATTTAAATCCATTTTTTAAAGTTGATAAAAATAGCCATTAATATTATATTGGGAATATTTCTTGTTCCAATTTTAAAGATTTATGTTCCTAGATTTTAAGCACCATATATGTATAGACGTTTCTCCTTCATATCTCAACGTCTCATTCTAATAAATACAATCTATTTTAACACACTGTTTATTGATGAAAATGAACTGTTTTTTTTCCTAATCAAGCTTGTTATCTAGTCACCCAAATGACGTCTTTAATTACCTTACAAACAAAAGTTATGTATGATATATCTATGTGTCCGACTTCATACATTCTGAAGAAATTGAATCAATAAAGACAGCAAAGGCAGGCAACTTGGATTGAGTAACAATTATAAGAAAAAAGTGCAAAGTTTCTTACTCTCTGCATCGAATTCGATCTGTTAACCCTTTGGAAATTAAAGCATCGAGGTTCCTAAGTTTATCTAGCTACAAAACCTATACACCTCACCACTTTCATTTTTCTAATTTTATTAAACTCCTTAAACAATTTTTCATACTTCCAATTCTTAAAGTGGGAATTAAGATAAAGGGCAAGAAAACTACCTCCAAAAGAGTGTCGATGATCGCCTGTATTGCAATGGAAACTAAACCCCGAACAACACGAAGGAGTATGTATTCTTAAGTAATGAGATATGCCATTAATTCTTATTTTAATAAAGTGAGGCGGTGGGTGCACTCAAGCATATTTGTATGACTGTATGTTGATAGTTTGGTAATACACTTATTAATTAAGAAAAATTATCCTTTATTATTTATCTATCCATCAATATAATATATATACATATATATTAGTCATAGATATCTCATACATGTCAAGAAGATAAGAACTAGACACGTAGGCTATTAATAATGTACACCACCAAGGAAATGGATATATATAGAAACACATATATAATACATGAGTTAGCTAATTCAAGAAATCTTTACTCATGTATATGTAAACTTATACTTTATAATATATGTAAAAATCTATAACTCGATAGTATTTATATTATATATAACATTAGCAGGCCTCTTTTTTTTTTCAATACATGAAGTTGTGCATTATTCCTAATTATAGTTTAATTTTCCTTCTATCTTTGTCACCATTATTATTATTATTATTTTAAATAATAATATTGTGCTATTATTTCAAAATTCCACATACAAAATTAAACATAAATTAAATAGACTTGATAATAATCAAATACCTTAAAAGTGACGATTCCAAGTTATCAAGACGCGGGGTCTCACATACTCCTCTCCTTTAAAGAATTTGGCCATCAAATTCCTTCATGAAAAAGTTCGGGATAACTTGATCTCATTTTTTCTTCTGGTTCCCAAGTAGCGTCTTCAGGTTTATCGTGGTGTTGCCAAATCACCTTCACTAACGAAATTCGCTTTCTGCGCAATTGTTTGATCTGTTGATCAATAATTCGAATTGGTCATTCAAGATATGATAAATCTTCTCGGACTTCAGGTAATTCTTCTTTGAGTACGTGTTCTGGGTCGGGAAACATAAACTACGTTATGCATTCCCGCCAACGCGCTTGGGAGTTCCAGACGATACGCCAGTTTTCCAATTCTCTCTAGGATTTGATAAGGTCCCACATAGCGCAGTCTTAGTTTTCCACCTTTCATGGCTCGAATTAGTCCTTTCCTTGGGTAAAGTCATAGAAAAACTTTATCCCAACTTCAAATTCCAGCTCTTTTCTCCTATTGTCTGCATAACTCTTCTGGCGACTTTGAGCGGTTCGAATCCTTTCCTTAATGAGTTGTACCTTATCAATCGCATCTTGAACTAGATCCACTTTTGGAATTGTTGACTGCAAATCTCACTTTTGCTTTTGGAGTCCACCTGTCTTCAATTTCCCAATATACTGGAGATCTACACTTTCTTCCATATAGAGCCTCGTAAGGTGTCATATCTATAGTAGCTTGACAGCTATTGTTATAGGCAAATTCCGCCAACAGAAGATGTACCTCTGAATTGCCTGAAAAATCTAGTGCACAGGTCCTTAGCATATCTTTGAGGGTTTGAATGGTTCTCTCAGATTGTCCATCTGTCTGAGGGTGCGCCGCGGTATTGAAGCTCAATTTCGTTCCTAATCCTTCTTGAAGGCTTTTCCAGAATTGAGAAACAAATCTCGGGTCTCTATCTGAAACAATATTTGTCAGAATTCCATGTAATCTAACGATCTCTTTTATATAAACTTGAGCTAATCTTTGCAAACTATCTGTTTTCCAAATAGGTAGGAAATGAGCATATTTTGTTAATCGATCTACGATCACCCAGATAGTGTCTTGCCCACCCCGGGTCCTAGGTAAATATGTTATAAAATCCATAGTGATCTTCTCCCATTTTCATTCAAGGATTGCAAAGGTTGTAACAATCCTGAGGGTCTCTAATGTTAAGCTTTTACCTGTTGACACATTAAACATTTCGCTACATGCTCAGCTACTTGATTCTTCATGTTCACCCACCAAAAGTGTTTCTTCAAATCCTTATACATCTTGTTGCCACCAGGGTGGATTGTATATTTTGAGCGATGGGCTTCAGTTAGGATTTTATCCTTCAACACTGCATCAATTGGTACACAAATTCTGTTTTGGAACCTCACAATTCCACCTTCTCCCAAATGAAAACCAGGTCTTACACCTTGTTGTACTTTCTCCACTAATCCTTAAATTTGCCATCCCTTCCTGGCGAATCTCGGATCTCCTCTAATAAATCTAATTTTAAGGATAAGTTGGCACATATGAGCTGAGTTTCTACTATCGTAGGATTCCAACAACTCAATTCTTCTAAGGAATGCCATTCTCGGATCATTATCCTAGCAATTTGAGTTTTTCTACTCAAAGCATCTGCGACCACATTGGCCTTATCCGAGTTATACTTTTATATCAAAGTGATAGTCTTCTAATAACTCAACCCATCTTCTTTGTCTTAAATTCAACTCCTTTTGAGAGAAAAGATCTTTGAGGCTCTTATGATTAGTAACAACTGTAAATTCTGCCCCATACAAGTAATGTCGCCATTTTTTTAATGCAAAAATGATAGCGGCCAATTCGAGGTCATGTGTAGGATAGTTTGATTCATAGGGATTAAGTTTACAAGAAGCGTAAGCCACCACTTTACCATTTTGCATTAGTACAACACCCAGTCCTTTTCTCGACGCATCACTATATACCACGAAATTCTTCAGTCCTTCAGGGAGGGCCAATACATGTACGGTAGTGAGTCTTTTCTTTAACTCCTGATAACCCATTTCACATTTATCATCCCACACGTATTTCACATGCTTTTGAGTCAATCGGGTAAGTGATCCTGCAATTTTGGAAAAATCTTTGATAAATCTACATAGTATCCTGCAAGACCCAAGAAACTTCTGATTTCCGTGATGGTTTTTGGTCGCTTCCAATCAACAACGGTCTGCACCTTTGAGGGATCCACCACGATCCCATCACCATAAATGACATGGCGTAAAAAGGCCACTTCGTGGAGCCAAAACTCATATTTACTAAATTTGGTATGCAACTTATGTCGTCGTATAGTTTCTAGTACAGTTCTTAGATGAGTCTCGTGTTCCACTTCGGTCTTGGAGTATATAAGAATATCATCAATAAAAATAACTACAAATTAATCCAGGTATGGGTTGAATACCCGGTGCATCAAATCCATGAATGCCGCAGGGGCATTGGTCACACCAAAAGGCATTACTACAAATTCGTAGGTACATATCTAGTTTGAAAAGCCATTTTTGAAAAGTTTGCATCTCTTATCTTCAATTGATGATAGCCTTGTTGTAAATCCAGCTTGGAGTACACCTTGGCTCCCTGAAGTTGATCAAACAGCTCGTCGATCCGGGGTAGAGGGTATTTGTTCTTGATAGTGACGTTGTTAAGCTCTCGATAATCAATGCACAATCGCAATGTTCCATCCTTCCTTTTCACAAATAGCACAGGAGCTCCACATGGGGATGTACTAGGCCGAATGAATCCTAGTTTCAACAACTTCTGTAATTGAGTTTTCAACTCTTGCAAGTCGAGTGGTGCCATCTGATACGATGTCCTAGCTATCGGTGCTATTCCTGGTAAGATTTCAATCGTGAACTCGATCTCCCGATCAGGTAGTAATGAGGTGAGTTCTTGGTGAAACACATCCGAATATTCTGACACTACTGGTATTTCACTTATCTCCTTCTTATCCCCTGGTTTATTCATTAAATATGCTAGATATCCTTGTGCTCCTTTGGCTAGGGCCTTTCAGGCCCTAATAGCTGAAATGATAGGGGCTACTGGAATTCGCGCCTCCCCAGTCAACTACACTACTGGTCGTCCAGGCATGCATAATTTAACTTTCTTAGTCCGACAGTCCATGCATGCATGATATCTGGCTAACCAGTCCATTCCCAAAATAACATTGTATTCCAGGATAGGTAACACAATTAAGTCAACTAGGAAACTATCACGTTCAATTTTAATATCACAGTCACATAACACAATATCGGTTATTTGACTATCCCCTATTAGTGTTGCCAATTCCAATGAGTAAGGCAGTCTCTCAATGCAAGCATTCAGTTTGCATATAAAATGTGGTGCAACAAATGAATGCGTAGATCCTGGATCTAATAAGGCTTTGGCAATGTGTCCAGATATGAGGAGCGTACCTTCCACCACGTCTGTTGACTCCAGTGCCTCCTGTCCAGTTAAGGCAAAGACTCGTCCTGCCATCTTAGGTCGGTTTCCATTTTTGCCACCTTGTTCTGAAATAGGAGTTGGGTTAACATTAGTTTGTCTCACTATTGGGCAATCCTTCAACTGATGTTTATCACTCCTGCATCTCAAACAGTTCCCAAGTTTCTTCCAACAATTTTCTACGGTGTGTCCACTCCTTCCATAGTATGCACATACGGGTGGTTGAATCTGTTTTTCTTTATCGGCGTATGTGGTAGGCCCTCTTTTCTGGTATGGTTGCGACTTCTTTGATGTCTGTCCTCCGAACGGTTTCTTTGGAGGGTTGAAGTTTTCTCTCGGTTGAGGTTCCAATCGACTTAGCCCACTTTTTACCTGAGCGGCCACCTCTACTGATTCATCATATGTATTCATTCTTATTGCCAATAATTGTCTTTGAATCTCAGGATGCAAACCTCGAGTAAACTTATAGAGTCTATCTTCTTCTTTTTGTACTGATCCAGGAGCGTATTTGGACAATCGATGAAATTCCGCTTCATATTGAGTCACGGTCATCGAACCCTGTCATAGATGGTGGAATTCCTCTCTACGAGTTTCACGAACTACTCTTGGGATATACTGCTTCCTAAATTCTTGAACAAAATTTTCCCACGTTCTTTCAGTTCCCTTTCTGTTCCACCTTTCATAAATGGTTCACCACCAATCCCTAGCCGCAACTTCTAATAAAAAAACTACTAACGTAAGTTTTTGTTCCTCGTTATAATGTAAAGCAATCAGGATACTTTCCATTTTCTCCAGCCATTGTTCTGCCCTCATATCGTCTGGATCACCATGGAAAATTGGTGGATCAAGTCATAGAAATCTTTCGAGAATTCTATCATGAGTCTCTACAGCTGGGCCTACATTCTATTGATTTTGCTGATTGTTTTGTTGCAAGAACACCAACAATTGTTGCAGTACCTGAGTATTCAAATTTTCTTCATCTACAGGGGGAGGGGGTGGTAGATCATCTAGAACTGCAGGTATCCCTTGCGAAGGGTATGGCTCGTACCTTTGATTTGTACGAGGTCTACCTCTACCTCTGCCTCTGCCTTTTCGTTCAGCTATTTATACTGAAATAGGAAAGTTACAATGAATGTACTCAAAAAATAAAATTTGAATTATTGTACGAATCACAATAACTAAAAAAACACCATCAATAGTAAAACAATGAGCATCGCATCTTTCACACACACATATATTATACATTTTAGTTATTTACAGGCGCAAGATTACATAGTCAAAACAACACCGATGAGCAAAAATGTGCTAATTCCTAGGCTAGTGTTATGCTACACTGCCTATACTGAACTATATACATTTGTGTCCACAACGGTCCCCAATCAAAATATATACACACCACTAGATCCATACAGTCTATGGATCAATCACAATAACCCCGCCAGGGGCTATTTCCCACATCGTAAAGTCCACGTCTGAGTTGGACTCATCCTCAATCGGTTCCTCATTCTGGTCCTCAGTTCCCCCATCGTGTGGTGAAAATGGAGCTACTGAAGGAGCAACACCTATAACAACAGTGCAAAGATCGATTACTCATGCCCGAATAATCTGCATCTCTTGTTCTCTCACAATCTGCATATTCACTATCTGCATGGTCCTTTGATTGAGCTGGAGCTCCATCGCAATTATTACCTCATGGGTCAGGGTTAACTCAGTCTCCAACAGATGCGTATATTGTTGTTCCTGCTGGAACAATGCTTGGAACTCTTCACTCTGATCAGTATAATATTGTACTAGGTTCTCCAGATAATGTATATGCTCCATACAATGCAGATGTAGACGTGGATCCATTCCTATAAAATAACTCCCTAGTGATAAATGAAATAGCAGGAAAGGAAGTAAAGTTGTAAGGTACAAGTCATAACCCATCACTCAAATAATCCTATATGAAATCCTCAGGCTGTCATATCCCAATTCAACACTTCAGTCTTGGGGTCTAGTCGGGGTACCCAATTCCACAGGTGGAAAATCCTATCCTGGGTTGGCTTAGGTGTAATTCCTTACACACCCAAGCTCTGATACCACTCTAACTGTCACGCCCCAACATATGAAATATAATAAAATAAACTATAACAATATAAAATAGTCGTTACAAACCATTATAACCATACAAGACAAATTTTCTCGAATATTTAGTTCGAAATTACAACATTTATTACAACAAAATAAAATACAACGGAAGTCTGAAGTACAAAACCAGACATCAACCCTATATATTACAAGTCGTCCTCACAGAGACGTAACAAAAATATATACAAGCCATAACATGGCTCAAAAGAAAAGTGCAAATTTTAGCTAATATTATTCGGAAGTCCTGTGTCCGTCTCGCTATTTTGATAGTTCTCGCCTTCTGAAATATTTTAAAAAGGAACAAAATGGGGGTGAGCTGAACGAGCCAATGGGTGGGGAAGTGGAATGCACAGTTAAGAAAAATTATGATTACATGATGCACAAACAACAAACAAACATTACCAGTAATAACCCATTAGAACAGGAAAAGAAACAACAATTTATTTAGATTTTTTAGCTTTAGCAGTCGATTTAGTCAGTCAGTCTGTCAATCAGTCAGTCTCGTGAACAATAAATGTAGGATCTGTATTGATCAGACACAAATCTTTCCGTTCTCCTTATAGCTCCTAAACAGTATTTGGCCAAGCCCAATCACCTTATCCCTCACAGTTAGCTCGACGTTTCTTTAGCTTTGGGCTTTTACCCAGAGGCCGTCATATTCCAGAATATACCGTTCTATGACCAAAATTTTGTTGCCATCTCCGGCTCGACCCAAAAGTGGGAGTAGGCAAATGGGTAGTCAAACAGGGATCACATGTAACCTGTTCGATCCATTATCTAACCTACCCACACCGCAACGGACTCAATCAGTCAATGTTTTTGTCAAAATGACATTTATTTGCCCCAAAGATCAAGTCAAGTAGTCATTAGAGTTACAACATGAACATAAATGTACATTCAAATCATTAAGAACACAGTTAATGTTCCCTAACAAACTAAATAATCCTGAAAGAAACAAGAAGACAACAATCATAGACAATCTTATATTGTGAACTACGTGAAAATGATGATCGAGAGATTATGGAATTGCTTAATGTCGTGAAGTTAATGAAATAGCTAATGTCGTGAAATTTACGAAATTATAAGCAAACCAAAATTTCGTAAGGAAACGATAATTTGCCACCTTTGACCCAAAGGTCACCTTAATGATATGCATAATGCAAATCCTAGTTGTCGGGCTTGATCCAGTCTCCTACACTTTATCTGTTTTTATGATTAAGCATTTACCTCAATTGACTTTAATTAAAAGATTATATAAATTTGTCCAGTTAATATTACATCAGTCTTTAATTTCTTCACTTATGAAGTATACTGAATTATAATCTACAGTAAATATTAGCTAATCAATAGATTGAAGAACTACATTAGTAATGTCATTTAAATCCATTTTTTAAAGTTGATAAAAATAGCCATTAATATTTTATTGGTAATATTCTTGTTCCAATTTTAAAGACTTCTGTTCCTAGATTTTAAGCACCATATATGTATAGACGTTTCTCCTTCATATCTCAACGTCTCATTCTAATAAATACATAGCTATTTTAACACACTGTTTATCAATGAAAATGAACTATTTTTTTCTCCTAATCAAGCTTGTTATCTAGTCACCCAAATGACGTCTTTAATTACCTTACAACCAAAGGTTATGTATGATATATCTATGTGTCCGACTTCATACATTTTGAAGAAAATTGAATCAATAAAGACATCAAGGGCAGGCAACTTGGATGGAGTAACAATTATAAGAAAAAAGTGCAAAGTTTCTTACTCTCTGCATCGAATTCGATCGGTTAACCCTTTTGGAAATTAAAGCATTGAGGTTCCTAAGTTTATCTAGCTACAAAACCTCTGCACCTCACCACATTCATTTTCCTAATTTTATTAAACTCATTAAACAATTTTTCCTACTTCCAATTCTTAAAGTGGGAATTAAGATAACGGGCAAGAAAACTACCTCCAAAAGAGTGCCGATGATCGCCTGTATTGCAATGGAAACTAAACCCCGAACAACACGAAGGAGTATGTATTCTTAAGTAATGAGATATGCCCTTAATTCTTATTTTAATAAACTGAGGCGGTGGGTGCACTTAAGCATATATGTATGACTGTATGTAGATAGTTTGGTAATACACTTATTAATTAAGAAACATTATGCTTTATTATTTATCTATCCATCAATATAATATATATACATATATATTAGTCATAGATATCTCATACATGTCAAGAAGATAAGAACTAGACACGTAGGCTGTTAATAATCTACACCACCAAGGAAATGGATATATATATAGAAACACATATATAATACATGAGTTAGCTAATTCATCAAATCTTTACTCATGTATATGTAAACTTATACTTTATAATATATGTAAAAATTTATAAATGGATAGTATTTATATTATATATAACATTAGCAGGCCCCCCTTTTTTTTTCAATTCATGAAGTTGTGCATTATTCCTAATTATAATTTAATTTTTTTTCTATCTTTGTCACCGTTATTATTATTATTTTTTTTAAATAATAATATTGTGCTATTATTTCAAAATTCCACTCAAAATTCCACATACAAAATTAAACATAAATTAAATAGACTTGATAATAATCAAATACCTTAAAAGTGACGATTCCAAGTTATCAAGACGCGGGGTCTCACATCTATTATTTTTGTCATTATATTTTATCTTTTAGAATATGATTAAATTTGTTATCATTTATGCACATAGGATCGCCACATAGATAAATGTGAGGCCACCATGCTGAATTCGGAGAATGAGAAGTTAACAAATCTCCAAGATTAATGAGGTGATGACATGTGTCAACTTTGTTTTTTCTTTTAGTATATAGGGTAGATGATATAATTTTAGGGTTTACAGTTTAGGATTTAAGTAGGTTTATACATAATTGATATTGATTTATTTTACATGGTTTATGCATTTTTGGATTATTTTATGGTTTAGATATTTTGATATATATTTTATCACAACTTTCTACTGTGATGTTGCTTTAGATATCTACTTTTAATTCTTAGTTCAATTCTTCGTTGCATATTCAAACCTCTATTATTGTGTTTAAGAATTATTTTTATTTTTCATAAATTGACATAATTGCAATATTTATTTATTATTTCTTTAATTTAGTATGTAAATAATACATAATCATAAAAAAATAAGTAATATACATGAAAATATATACATAATGATATAAAAATAAATTCAGTATGTACTAAAATTTTTGTTTTGGTTTTGTTCACTATATTGTTTAAACTTATTTTTTTTTTATGTATTAAATAGGATAAATAAATGTATGCACACATTTTTTTATTTTTTTTTAAAAACTGATATGGCAAAGTGAAAATCGCGCAAAGTTCAGATGGCAAAGTGAAATTGTTAACAAAGTTCATATGGTAAAGCGCAACAACTTATGTTTGAATTTTAGAGAAAAGAAAATTTTGCCCTCACGTGGAGGCCATGTGCTGGAATATTCAGAGAATATTCCACCGGCGATGGCTGTTGTAGGGTAAAGTGCAAAACTTGTGTAGTTTGTGGGATAAAGTGTAAAGAAAATTAGTCCATATGGTAAAGTGTAAAAAACCGCATAGTTTGGGGGGTTTAGTGTTTTTTCCTCTAATTTAAAATCACTAGACACTGTAGAGAGGAAGTTGATTAAATTATGAATTTCAACTTATAAACCATTGTTTGAAATAGATAGATTGTTAATCAAACCTAAGTGATAACATGATGAAACCAACTTCTAGAATAATTCTCCCGTAGACTTAGATGTTTTTATTTAAATTATTTACATTTAGTTATTGTTAGTTATAAATTCACAAATCCACATATTATTGATCAATCAAATATAATATATGTAATTTATATTTGGTACTTACACACACATTCTTTGTGGATACGACAACCCTACTCAGTACACTATATTAAAACTCGACAATCGTACACTTGTGGTAGATTAGGTGAGCGTTTTACCCCTAATATTCCACTTTTAGAAGAGAAATTAATTAAACTACTAGTAGAGAAATATTTAGCTTTGAGGACTTTGCAAAATAGAAGGTTGGGTTGAGTAATAAGCCTCAAAAGTTGCTTCGCAATGAGTGCATCATTAAAAATAGCAAATCTTGAAATCCCAGACCTCGAAGATTCTTAGGCATAGCCAACTTGTTCCAAGCCACCCAAACAATTTTTTTTTATCTCCCACAGATGCAACACCCCCCCAAAAATAAGAGGAAATTTTACAAAGATCTTTGCAAATTTGTATGGGTAATTTAAAGTCAGACATAACAAAATTGGGCATGACATTAACAACTGCCTTAATGAGAACCTCTCTCTCTAGCATGTGACAAGAAAATGTTGCTCTAACTACAAATTCTCTTTTGGACACATTCAATCACAAAGAAACACCTCTTTTTTATACTTCCCTAAGACCAATGGTAATCCGAGTTATTTAGCAGGTTTTGGTTCAAGAACACCATTCAAAATCCCACAAATTTCCTGTTTCAAATTAAGAGGGTATTTTTAATAAAGAAAACTGAGGATTTATCAAGATTGACCAATTTTACTGAGGCTTCACAATATATATCAATGATATGTTTCACAGTAACATCTTGAGTACTAGAGGCCTAACAAAAAAAGATCGAGTCATCCACAAAAAAAGGTGGGTAATTTCAGGGCAACCTCTGCAAATTTTAATCCATTTAAAAGAAGAAGCAATTTGGGCTTGTTTGATCAAATTAGAGAGTGTTTTAGGCAGGATGATGAAAAGATATGAGGAAAGAGAGTCCCCTTGTCTGACCCCTCTAGAAGGAGCTACAAAACCAAGAACTCCGCTCTCTTTCCCCCCAGCAAAATGATGGAGTACTAACACAGACCAACAACTAGTTTACAAATATCTAGTAAAATCCCATTTTAAGAAAAACTGAGGCAAGAAAATTCAACATTATCGTAGGCTCTCGACATGTCCATTTTAAGAGCCATAACTGATTTATTCCCTTTCCTAAGACCAGTAATGAAATGCAAGCATCCATGAGAAATAACAATGTTATCAATAATTTGCCTATTAGGGATAAATGATGATTTCCCTCGAGGCCGAAAGAAACTTGCTTTCCTATGCCGGTAGTAGACTCAAGATAACTCCCGTTCAAGCAAATAATTAAATTGAGGCGAAGACTTATTTTCGCTCAGGATGCGCCTATTCTGGGATGCCACATAAATGGTAGGTAGGCCCTCCTCTTGTCCTCCAGACCACGAATGTGACAATGACCTCAATTCTCATTAGGAGGTCGAACCAAGGACCTATGGAAGTCGGGGCTATCCTGTTCCCATGGGCAGTGGTACTAATACAAAAATGCAACACTTTTTTAAGTCTATTAGCAAGAATTTGGAAATTATTTTGTAAATGACATTAGAAGTAGGGTTTTAATCTTGGGAATGAGAGTGACCACATTTTGATTCACACTTTTGAGCATTTTGGAAGATTGGAAAAAATTCTGGACAACACCACACACAAATTCAGAAATGTAAGCCAAGAAAATTGAAAAACGGGTGGTGTCATACCATCCCATCCTGGCGCCTTGTGTGTATTATTGAAAAACGGGTGGTGTCATTTTTGATTTCAACATTATCCACATGGCAAGTAAGGATCTGGTTCATTGCCGCAGTGATTGATTGAGGAATTGCTTCCAAGATGCAACTGCCAACAGATGGATTGGAGGTGCAAAACAATTTCTAGTAATACTTTGTGATTTCTTTTTCAATAACCTGTGGTGACTCACAACATGTATTATCATCTCTGATAAGCTCATCGATGCAATTTCTTTTCCTTCATTCAAATGGTGCATGCATGAAAGAAACGAGAATTTTTGTCCCCCTCCTTGAGCTAAATAATTCTAGCTTTTTGGTTCTAGAAACTCTCTTCATCTCTGTATGCTTTGGCCAGAACAAATCTAAGATCACACCATTCTTTCTAGTTTCTCAAGTTCCCCTCCTTCTTGAGGATAGAAAACCTCTTTTTGCAGTTCTCAATGGTTTTTGCAGAGATTGTTTTTTTGCCTTTGTTCCAATTGATTAGTGCCCACCTACAATTCCAAATCTTTTTCTGAACTTGAAATATTTGAGTCCTTTGCACAGGTTCCTTTAGGCTTTATCAATAACTTCATCAACTCCCTCCCACTCGGTCCATCTCTCATCAAAATAGAACATTTTTTGCCTTTTTTGCTTCTCAGGATGAGAATTAAGGACAAGCATAAAATGGTCTGATGATGTTTTTCCATATGAGTGACCATGGAAGTTTGGTTCTTCAATAACCAATCAGGGGAGCCAAAAAAGCGATCCAATTTTTCTTCGACAAATCCTTCCCCATCCCGATTATATTCCCATGTGAATGGGTGACCTGTGGATTGGATTTCTCCCATTCCCATCCAATCAACAAACTTCTTGAAAATTTCCAAACTAGCAACACTCCTAATTCTACCTCCTTTTTTTTTTTTCAGAAACCTCCAGCAGGTCATTAAAATCATCCCCCAAAATCTTAGAGCTCCCCATTTATCTTTAGATTGTCTTAAAAAATCCCATTGATATCTTCCGGTGTCTTTATATGTAATAGCATACACAAATATTGCCCAATACCTTCCAGTTTCCCCCTTCTTTCAAATTCAATTTCCACAAAAGACTGAGAGAAAACACAACTCTTGATAGTAATTCTTTCTGATCAGCACACAAACAAACCACCACTGCAGGTCTCAATGGGTGATAAGTAAAGTCTAGAGGGGGGGGTTTGAATAGACTTTACCAACTTTTCGTTTTTAATCCTTTTAGAAATTTAGAGTTGACTCAAGTCAGCTAAAGTCCTTGGTGGACAACTAAGTTTACTTGCACATCAGAGTTAGCCACTCAACAGACTCGACTGAGTTGTTGATAGTATATCTCAGCTGATTCAGCTAACACTTTAAAATTAAAGTTGACTTGGTTTTTAACAGCGAAAGACTTTCACTCTTTGTTTTGAATATATTTTTCAACACTTGTTTTAGCTAGGTTATTATCAGGTGACTTAGCAAATTAACAGACAACAATAATAAATATAAGCAAGAATGTAAGTGTGCTGAATGTAAAAGACACAAGCAATTTATAGTGGTTTGAGGATGGGGTAATTGCTCTAATCCACTCTTCTCCAACCCCTGGAGGAATCCACTAATGTAACTTGACTTGGTTACAAAATGGTTTCAGACCGAGACAACTTTGATCACACATCTAGCTGCTCCTGGGACTTAGCTTCTTCATAAGATAGTTGCCCTTCCACTTCAACTCCTTCAAACCTTTGGATTTGTTCACACAGCCCTCCAACAGGTTCAAAGCCTCTGGTTCGATTTGGAACCTTACTACACCTCCGTCAACCTTGGAGAGTAGACCCCTTGTTCTTGAAACAAGTTTTTCCTCTTTAGTAAATGAAGTTGTATTTCCTTCACTGAGTGTGTTGGATTGATTCCTTCGAGATTAGGCTTAAGGATAATATTTGAATGCTTGAGAGATTGGATATGATTTGCAGGTTAATGGATTTTGCTTGCTTGCATTCGTTCTTCGTGCTTGGTAACTTTCTCTCTGATGAATCCTCAGCCTTTTATAGTGATGGTTCGAAAATGTATCGTTGAAGAGGTAGATGCATTTTAAAACTCCACTTTTAGGTCGTTGGCTTGTCTTGTATTGCAACATTGATGTGGATTGTACCTTGAATTTAATGCTCTGCAACCTTTCCTTAAACTCTGCAAAATTCAGGTACATCCAAATTGGCTCCTTGCTTTTTGCACTCTTTCAACAAAACAACTTTAAAGTAGGCAGTCAGACACATGCCTATTTTCAGCAAAACCTTGACTTTGCTTGACAACGGATCTCTTTCAGCTTTCTTTGATCCTGTCTGCTGCATATCCCCTTTGACAGTCAATTCCAATGATTTTAGAATGACTTTGCTGCCAGATCTGCTGACTAAAACAACTTTTCTGTCACTTGACTGAAACTTCACTTCACTTCTGTAATATCCCCTATTTTTCAATTATTATTATATGAATTATAATTTTATTAATCAGAAAAATATATAATTTTAATTAGCCACTTTTAATGAAATTTAAGTTATGAAATGAACGCTCCTCAACAAGCCACCTCAAAGATGAAGAAGCCAAAAAAAGAAACCAAAAGAAAGAAAAAAGAAAAAACGAGAATAAGTGAGATAAAAGAGGTCAGCAAGAAGATAAAATCAACTTACGTCAAACGAGAATAGTAACTAATGTTAAATAAGTTCGTTGAAAATGTACATCTGATTGTTAAATGCAGGTCAACCAACATGAATCCCATAATACTATTTGTAAAGATAATTGAGAATTTCCAAATAAAAGATCCCGATTAATAGTAAAAAATTCATGTTTAACAGATAAAAACGATAAAAAAAATAGCGCGAGAACACACAAGGAACATAGACCACACCCAAGAGCCCACTTATGACCGATGTGCACCATTACAGAGAAAAAGAAGATTCTGAGGTGAAAAGAAACAAAGGGGATCACAGGGTTAAGACACAGGCGGCGGCAGAGACGGATCTAGAATTTTTTTAGAAGGGGGCACAAAACAAGGCAAAAACTTATGTAAGACGGTCACACTGTGCGATGCAGAAAAAAGTAATACTTTATGTATAAAAAGTTATACTTTTAGGGTAAAAAGTAATACTATATCTGAATGTACTTTTTTAGTTGTACAAACAATATATTAGTTTTTACACTAAAAATATTATTGCATACATTAAAAAATATTACTTTTTGTTTCTGTCGTATAGTGCGACTGTCTCACAAGAAACCTACTCACAAAATATATAAAATTCTAAACCTCATAAAAAACAAATAAGGTGAAGTTGTAAACTACGTAAAAAAAACTAATAGAAGTATGCTTTGTTTTTTATCCTAATTAATATATTTTAAAAATAAACAATAAAAAATTAAAAAAATTATGGGGGCATGTGATCCCATAAAGGGGGTTGTGCATCCGTTTGTGGGCGGCGAGACAAAGAAAACCATGTATCAAACAGTGGGACACAACACAACTAAGGTTCTGTTTGATAAATGTTTTTATCATGATTTTGATGATTTTATTTTAAAGTGTTTTTACACCAAAACAATGTTTGAAAATGTTGTCCAAATACTCACGATTGTTTTAAAATATTTTTACTAATTTTTTGGAGTATTTCTTGAAGTTTATTTTCGATAAAAATTGGACAACACTTATGTCTCGCATTGGACCGGTCGCCCTATAGGGCAACCCGTACCTGAAGATGTATTTTGAAACAAAAAACGCGACGGAAGTATAAATGAAGAACAGAACTCCCTGGACTATTTTTTGGAGGACCTCGACCGGTCCGACACAGGGTCGACCGGTCGGACCCCCCGTTGACCGATCGCCCTGTGTAAAATTGAGCTTTTGTTTTTTCAACATCTATTTCTACGTGACCGGTCGCACTACCGTTTTGACAACAAAATTCTAGCCATTGACAGCAGACAACTCTTCCTCAATTTGTGGATTTGATTTCTAACAACTATATTCTTGATTTTAATGTATTTTTCTGTAGATTTTCAATCCCCAAGAGGAGCCTATCCATGATCAATTATCTCCTATAAATAGAGGAAGATTTGGAGCAACAAAACAAGAAATAGAGATACAACACAACAAGACACATTCAAAGCAAATACTTGTTCTTTCATTCTCTACATTCTTGTTGTAATAGCCTAAGGTCTTACACTTTCACATCTTGAGGTCCAGGCTTTGTTTCTTGATTACACATGCACTCAAAATTGTATTATTCATTATCGAGTTGTAATCTTGAATTTGTGGTCATCATTCAACACAAGATATCATTGTGAGTGTTGTGGTAAGAACACACTTGGATGATCTAGGTGATAGGTGCAAGAAGATTGTGATAATCTTCTTATTAAAGAGTGTGGTGCTCTTTGAGGTGTTGAAGAATTTGGTGTTCTTCAAGTCGGAAGATTTTGGTAATCTTCACAAGGTGCCGTTGAAGATTGTGGTGATCTTCAAGTGAGATTGTGGTAATCTCCGAAGAGGTGTTGTAAGGTGATGTTGTATTAATTGTGATAATTAATAAAATCTTTTTTCTTTTTGAAATCCATCCCGGAGATACTGGGGTGGTAGAGGATTAATCCCTAGGTTGATTGAACCTCTATAAATCGATGCGTGTTATTTACTTCCCGCACCTTCATTATTGTCTTGGCTTGTTTGATTCGAAAAAGAGGGCATAATCGAGAAAATGGAGATTATCGTAGCCGCTTGGACTTACAGGTCCCCCCTTCTAGAGAGAAAAAATAATGTACTCCTACCAAATGAGACTCAAATAATTCAAAATTTGACTATCAAAAACTCCTATTTTAATAATAATTAACCTTTTTTATCATACAAAATATAAATACTTTTTTATAGTAAATGAAAATGGGGAGGAAAGTTTGGGAGGTTCTATTTATAGAGATTTCTCTTTATATATATATATATATATATATATATATAGGATTTGGTTCAAATGAGACCACCCTCCCTAGGTGAGACAGTGTGGACTCATCTTACCCATTGATCTTAAAAAATGAAGGGATGTGATTAATTCAGTTTTTTTAATTATTTCCTAATTTTTGCTGATTTTGAGGGTAAGATTGTAATTTTGTAATTCAAATTAGTGGTCCGAGCGGATTTTATGGGTTGAAATTGACACTGCCGGATTTTGTGGCGGAATTTAAGGAACCTGTTTTCTTTCCAAATATTTTGTGGCACAATTAGACATCAAATAATGCATATTTAGTTATTTTGTTGGCACTGTTTTACGAAAACAAGACATAATTGAATATAACGTACTGCATATGTAGTTATACTACACTGCATAAATAGATTCAATATAATGTATATTTAGTTATGAAAATGGGATGTTGCTTTTGGAAATTATAAAAATGGGATGTTACATAATGTACTGCATATTTAGTTATTCCACAATGCATACATAGTTTCTAGATAATACATCGTTAGTTGATTTTGTTGCATAGTTTATGACGTCTTGCATAGTTGGATATACTGTACTACATATTAGTTTTTTTACGCTGCATAGATAGTTTTCAGATAATGCATATTTAGTTGAGTTTTATTGCATATTTAGTTTTCGAACTCACTGTTCGTTATTTCTCTGTAATATTGCACCGATTTTTCTTGTTTTTTCTCTGTAATTTTCATGAACCGTAATTTTCGAGTTCTTCACAGTTTTCTTTATTTGCGTTAATGGAGGAATGAGAGAGAGAGAGAGAGAGAGAGAGAGAGAGAGAGAGAGAGAGAGAGAGAGACGTGAGATTGGAGAAATTGGGAGATGTGTGAGAGAGAAAGAGATTTGATTCCATTTTTGTAACTAACTTGTTATGTTATTTTATCCTACTACCCTTATATTGATTAAATTAATATTTTAATATATTTTTTATCCATTAAATCATACCCATTGATTAATAGTGGGGGATGGTTGAGATTAGTCCATTGTGTCTCATCTAGAGACATGGTCTCACTTGATCCTCCCCTATATATATATATATATATATATATATATATATAGATTGGATCAAATGAGGCAGGGGTCTCTATGTAAGACAGTGTAGATTAATCCCAACTATTTTTTTGTCAAAACCAATGGATGAGATTATTTCGAATTTTTAATTATTTAATTATTTATTTTCCTTCATTAAGGGTATTTTAGAACTTTCATTATTTGATAGTTTTTTTAGAAACGTGATTGTTCACTTTCTTGATTTAAGGGATTGGATATCTGATATGAAATATCCCGCTATTCAATTTATGTTATATATGCATCATATTGATTCTAAATATGCAACATGTTCCCTTTAGCTATAGGTAAGAACATAAGACCACATCCACACCATCCAACAAAACAAATGGAAGGCTAGAATTTAATAGGATTTTGTAGTATTAAAAAATAGGGGGACCGGTCAAGGGTATAAATGGAACAACATGAATTGACCAAAATAACAGATTCCTAAAATTAAAGGAAATGAGATCTTCCTTGATTCATTAGCTAACAACACGTTCATTATCATCCATCTTCTTCCTCCTTCATGTCATAACCACGTCAAATTTAACCTGCAAAAATAGAGAAGAAATTCTACATTCATACCGGCAGAAAACATCAAAATTGAAATCGAGCATCGAATCGCAAAATTGCAAATCATCAAAACAATAGATTCAGCAAAAATCGCCATATACATCAACAAATCAAGATTGCGATGTCACAAAATCAGGATTCCCACTCCACAATCCATTCGAATGATGGTAATTATTTAACACCAATCCATGTGAAAATGTGTGGATCAAATGCATATAATGTTGAACAATCGAAAACTTTACGCGCGCAGAAATGCGGAATATTATGTGTATTTACAACAACAATTTTGTATGTTTACTATTTGTATTTTGTACACATAGAGTACTTATTCTGTCTAACATATTCTCATATAACAAAATTAATTTTTTTTACTAAAATGCTAATTTAGAATAAGGATATTGCATGTATAGTGTTGTTAATGTGTATAGCTAGAACAAAATATTGGAAAATATGAGAAATTGTATAGATAATATGTATTAACGTTTTGTGTGTATAATGTACCATATTTGTGTATTTAGTATCTAAAATGTGTATGACATTTCATGTATACTACGCATTAACGTTTGACATGTTTACAATACGATTTTGAAAAATTACAATACATATATTGTATACTTAGAGTAGTCATTTTGTATACAATGTGCACTTAAAATGTGTACTTAGAACACAAATAGTGGAAATTACGATTTTGCACCATATTTGTATATATAGTATTCCATATTTGTATATTTAGTATGTAAATTTTGTGTTTTTACCAGAGCAAGCACCATATTACATGGTTTATGTTGGGTAGAGGATCGAAATCTCAGCAGGATAAACTAAAAATTGGATCCCATAAGTGGACCAAGAAACAATTCCTCGTGCCGACATACATTTTTATACATTGGAGGCTGAAATACAATTTTACAAAGATTATGGTAAGTGCAGTGACTTCGACGTTAGAAGGAGCACTACAAAGAAATTCAAGAACGACGAAATTCGTGTGCAATACATGGATTGCAATAGAGAGGGCCTCAAAAAATCTAAGTGTTATTTGCAATAGAGAGAGCAATGTGTATTTATTATTGATTTCAATTCCACATCTTGAAGTACAATTGTCACGCCCCAAACGGGACGAGACGACCATCCACAAGTTAAATGCAAATAACCAAACAGTCTAGACGAATATCAGCGAAAACCTAATGAAACAGAGTCAAATAGCAGCGGAATAAAGAACAAGTACAAATTACAACTTACAGTCTCACAAATATCCGAATTACATCCCCAAAATCAACTAAAGATAATAACTTAATAGTCAAGGGTCCTACGCCCTTCAATTACAGACTGGATTGAAAAGAAAATAAAAGAGTCCAACAGCAAATAAAAGAAACAAGTCCAGCGACATCAACAATAAAAGATAGTAAGTCCCACAAGCGGAGTACGAGAGCTCAGTCCGTGGTTGGTTCAACATCTTCAACGAAGTCCTCATCTAAAGGTTAGAAAACAGGTGGGGATGAGATAGAAATCTCAGTGGATGGGGTGATCGTGTGTAAGTGTGGCGATATATAGTTAATGCGAGAAAACAGTTATATGAAAACGCGTGATATATGATGCATGAATTCACACACAGTCCACAAGCGTCGTGATAAATATATTTAGTTAATATACTTATACCGTTTAAGAAAGCAGTTTGTGGTCACACAAGCACTAAGTGATTCAGGCAAGACAGGTAGGATTGCGTACGAAATGTAACGCCAATCCTATGCAAGACAATTAATGGTTGCGTACGGATTTGTAGCGCCAACCAATGCAATACAAGTAGCGGTTGCGTACGGATTTGTAGCGCCAACCAAACGGGTCCGATTAACTCCGGAATCGTGTGGATCAGATAGCGATTCCTTCGTTCTTCCTTGTAACTCCCCGAGTAAGATGGTCCAAGACCTGTCACCTTATCGCTCCATAGGCAAAGACAAAATCCACACTGGAGCTAGCAAGGCTCGGATTTGTCATAATCATGATTATACCTCAAGTACTACGACCCGCTTCCTTGGACAAACTCCGTCCCTCGCCATGGGGATTAGGGCGATGTGGCCGGAAGAGTGGAATACCAGCCGAGCTGCCTTTCCCATCCCCGACGTATCCATTCCGACCGTGAGCTCGACACACCAAGTTGACTCGGCAGAAAGTAAAAACAAGTTCGTAGTCAACCAGCAAATGAGTATTATTGATTCAGGGAAGCAGCCAGAAAATTTTCGAAAATCGCGAGTGACAATTATGGCGTTGGTGGAGTTATTTGGATGAAGATGATTATCGGAATGATAAGCAATCTTTGATATCTTGAAAGATTAGGTGGTACATAAGTCCCGTTATAGATTCAAGATCGCAATACGAGGAAGTCGCCCCGCGATTGGGTATTAATCGGTCAAGACGATCCGATAAGTCAAGGGGTTTTTGAGAAAATAAAATATTTTAATTAATAATTAAAGTCATAGAGTCCAGGGCTATTTTAGTAAAAGGAAAATAATTTGAGTTAGGTCCTTGATAAAAAGAAAATTTACAATTAGCCCCGTTTTGTAAAAACCAATACTTTTGGGGTTAAAAATTGAATAAATAAATATCCCGACCTAGAAACATTATGAGGTCAGTTCCTAAAATCTCTAAATTGTTCAGAGATTTAGGTTTTTAAAGTTTTGAGGTCGAGTTTTTATAAAATTCTCACATTGGCCCCAAATTTGTTAAAATTGTCATTGAGGCCTTAAGTTTAAAATAATCGGAACTCACAAACCAGAAGGGCTTTTAATGTGATTCTAGTTGGAAAATATCACTAAGGTTAGTAGGATATTGGGACAAAAGCGGTTTTTAAAATAAATAAGTGTAGGTCCCTTAACTTTTGAAAATCTCATTTTTGTCCCATTTTGAAATAATTGCCTTTAAGGCTTTTAGGGGTCCAATTGTTATGAAATTTGAACCTTGGGTCCAAAATATAATTAAGTTATAGTTAAATTAGTATTTCCAGGTACATGGGCTGTATAAATCCTGGAATTTTAATTTGGGTCCTCAAGTTTAATCTTTTACAATTCGGTCCCTCAATTTTAGCAAAATTACTTTCCAAGCTCTAAACACTTGGATTTTTGGAAATTTCAGATTTTAAAATTAAGGTCTGGTACAATTTCAAAAATTACAAAGTAGCCCTTAAACTTCTCAAATTTTACAATCTAGTCCTTGGGCTTTTAAAGGTTGATTTTATTTATCTTAAAACTCTTTAAACTTTATTAAAATGTCCAAAAGTCATTTTTTAACCTGAGTACAGTCCCAAAATTCGAAATTTGCAGAGGGGTCCCTTAAGTTTTATTTTCTTGCAATTTAGTCCACCAACTTTCCATTTTTGTATTTTAAGTCCAAAACTTGAAATTTAATCAATTATGCTCGACTTGTCCAGGTTATAAGTAATCCAAAACATGGATTTCAAAGATCATACACATGCATGTCCAATTCATACAAGAATTCATCACATAGAATATTAAATTGTACATGTATGCACCTAAAGTTCAATAAATAGCAATTTTGAGCAACATTTGAGAAATTTCATGACTTGATACATAAAATTGACATGCAATACATAAATTATATATCTCAAGTGCTCATGATCAAAACTCTACATGCATTTTAACAAAAGCACCTAGAAGTTGAAAGAATTTTTCCACCCACCTTAAATTTGGAAAGTTGTGAAATAAAAAGGATAATTTCACAACTTTGTATGAGGTCACTTAGGTCAGCCCCTAAGTCAAGAAATATCAAAAATTTGGAGTTAGAAAAATGAGTGAAAAATTAAGAAGAAAAAGAAGAAGATAAGAAAATTGGAAATACTACACTTTACCTTGTGTAGTAGGTGATTTGAAACTAGTTGAAGCTTCAAATTTGGGATTTTGGTTCAGCTTCGAAATCACCTAAGGTCAGCCCCTATTTCTCAAAAATGAAAAAGGGGTGTTAAGATTTGAAAAAAATAGGGAGAAGAAGAAAGAAGGATTCTAGTGTCCAAATCTGACCTTGTAGTCCAATTTCTCTAACACTTATTCTTCAAGTCTTCTAAAATTCACCACCATGCATGCATGTCTTCAAGTGGTCTTCTAAGTACCTCAAAATCCAAAATTTAAACTTAAATTAAGAAGAGAAAGTGATGAATAGTAAGATATCAAGTTGAATTTAGGAGTGAAATTTCTTACCTTGAGATAGGGGGGTGTTCAAATTTTTTTGATTTTGAGTAGGAAGATTGTTTGTTTTGGTTTAGATGTTTGGAGAAAGAAGATTGTTTGATGATAGGAAGAAGATGTTCTTGAAGGTATGAAGGTAGGCTTGAAGATGTGAAGAACTTGTGTTTGAATATTTGAAGATGTGAAGAAGTGGTACTTGAAGATATGAAGAACTTATGTTTGAAGGTTTGAAGATGTGAAGAGTTGGTGTTTGAAGATTTGAAGATGTGAATTATTTTTTTTGAGAGAGGTTAGAGAGAAGGAGGAGAATTTGCTTGGGAATCAAAATGTGTTGGATGAAATGAACAAAATTTGTTCATTTTTGTTCAATGTGGCCGTCCACATTAGGGAGAGAGGGAGAGATTTTTGTTTAATTTTGTATCTTGAAATTTGCTTCTTGCATGGGAGACATTTTGGTGGTCAATGGTATGGGCATGAAATGGGTTTGAATGGAATGTTGGGAAGACTCCAACATGTTGGCAATTTTAATAATAAAGAATTTATGTATAAGATGATGTGTATAATGTTTGAATTAATGGTATAATTATACACAAGATGACTAATATAAGGTGTAAGTGTACAAGAGTTGGATGATATTTCTACTCCAAAAATCTCATCATGGCCGTCCACCTAGGGGCATATTGGTAATTCCATATATTTTTTTTGTCCCAAATTTGATGATAATAGATGAATAATATCAATCTCGAAAATAATTAGTAATTTCCTTGATCACTTATAAGTCTCATGATCACTTAATCTAAATCAAATTCTTAATTCTATAAGGTAAAAGTCTCTAAAATAAATAGTCTCTTAAAATTCTAAGGTGACTAATAAATACAAGAATAGTAATAATGATCAATCAAGTGATCATAAATGCAAAATAGAATTAATAAATGATCATGATCACAAGTAATAAATAAAATGAATTAAATTGCAAAATATATATATCATTAATAATTACCCGCAAAGTGACGCGTAAAATAGTCGATCAAATACATAGTCGACAAAAAAGAATCAATTACATGCTCGAAAAAAATCGGGGCTTCACAACAATTGCCTTTTTATTCCATAAATCTGCAAAATATTTATATTAAATGTGCATAATATGATACTATATGTTGTGTAATATATACAACATTAGCAAACTAAATATACATTATGTGATGCTAAATATACATCAGCAAACCACTAGGGCAATTTATATTTGGTATACATAATCTTATGTATAAATATACAATATCTGCAAACTAATTATACATTATATGGGTTTAACTATACATCGTTTTTATTTTGTATGCAACATCTGGACTAATAAATGGCATAATGTTTAAATATACATAATCTTCTGGGTAATTATACAAAATTCTATAACAACATATACAATATTATTGGCAAACGAAAAAAATGGCAAATTATATTTAATATACATAATCGTATGCATAAATATGCAACATCTGAAAACAAAATACAGATTATATAGATCCTTCGCCCTCTTCCCCCGCCCATCTTCAGCTCCACTCTCCGCAACCCTTTTTCCCTTAGCTTTGGCCATTTAGTTGATAAAACTTGGATAAACAAACCTGCAAAAAAAATATAGAACAAATTATTATACAAAAATACAATATGCATAATATTTGTACTAAGTATACAATAAATCACAACTAAGTAAACAGTGCTACTTAACTAATTATGCATACATATGTACACTAAGTATACACATATATAGCTAAATATACATTATCACATAACTAAATATACATTATTATATAGCTAAATATACATTATTATATAGCTAAATATACATTATTGGATTGCAGATATACAATATCATACACTAAAATATACATTATTATACAACGAAATATGCATTATCACACAACTAAACATACATTATTATACAACTAAATATACATTACCATACAACTAAGAATATTTTATTATATACCAAAAATATATTATCACACAACAACATATACAATATTACATAACAAAATATACATTATTACATAACTAAATATACAATGTACAAACATGTAGCCACCCCAAAATATACATAGGATAAACACCATTGCACGTTGTGCACATAATGTCAAACCTAAATATACACAATTCATACTCTAAAACTACATAATCCTATGTACAATGAACAACATAATTTACGAACTCTAACACATCATAAACCTATTACGTATATCTCATAATACATAGATATGCATATAAACACACATGTAAAAAGGCGTATATGTCGGGAATAAATTCCAGAAAAGAAAAATGAGAAATCGAACAAAGATAAACTATGAACACACAACACATGAACAAAAATTTAACAAGAAAAAACAACAATCAACAAACTCTAGAACCATAGCCGCGAGAAAGCACAAAAATCACACCACATGAAAATTAAATCAAACACACTCACCGAAAACTTACACCCGAATGCTGAGAAGTTTGAACCCTAGCGAAGACGCACCCAAATCGCACCTGTTGAAGAGAATTAAATTCGCACGGTGAGTTGAATTTGCAGAGTTCGTAGGGAGGATCGCTGGTTTCGTGAGAGAAGAGAGGAGAGTCAGTTTTTGATTTTGAAAAAAAACTGAAGCAATAATCTTGGGATTGAGATAAGAACGAAATTAGGTTACCAAAATCAAAACAAATGCAATTACAAAAATAACCCTTGTCTTTAAAAATGAAATTACCCTATTGTCCCTGATTGAGGAGCCAATGCTTTAAATGAGGAGTAAAATCTGAACCATTGATTATTAAATCAAATGGTCCAGATGTGGTCTTATGTTCTTACCTAAAGAGATTGGTCTCATTTGATCATATCCATATATATATATATATATATATATATATATCAAAATATTCTCTCAACCCTAGTCCCCTCCCTTCTCTTCTTGCTCTCTGCAATAATAAGTCCTTCTCCCACTCCTTTATACAAAGGGAGGATGATATAATAGTTTCTTTTATTATTTTTCTTCTTTTCTTCTTCTGGTTTTTCAATTTCTCCTCTTGATGGGAGTTGGGTTCAACCCTATCTAGGAGTAGATTTCTCCCTCATATGGGAGTAGGTTTCTCCTCTCAGTGGGAGTTGTTTTGCTTTTTTGCTTTTTTTTCCCCCATTTTTTCTTTGTTTTTAGATCTATTCAGATACTAATAGATTTGTTCATTTGGGACCTCATTCTCAATTCTTCATTATTTTCTTGTAGATCTGCAAATCAGAAAGGAGTTTGGTATAAATCATCCAAATCTTAATTGGAAGTGCAAGCATTCACACATCCAACCAATAATCACAGTCCCACTGAGTTTTAAACTGATGCTTTATGATCTATTATATGTATTTAGTTTTTTATTTTTTGTTTGTCTCCCACTTTTCCCTTGTTTGAGTGGTGGAGCTTATTTGGAGTTTTTCCGATGACTTCAAAATTTTGTATCTTGGTTATTTTATAATAATTGATGACAATGCAATTTTCTTGTTGTAAAAAAAAAAGAATTATCAAAATATAATGGAATTTCTTTATAATTTAACATAATTTTGTTGAACTCATAATTGTGCGACCCCATATTTGGATGACCGTGTAATTTAAGATATAATGAAGATTTGATTATAATTTATCTCTATTTCATGAGTTTTGGGCAATTATACTGTTCTTTAATTGTTTCGCTAATTTAAGTAAGTATTATATTAAGATAGTTTATCATATTTAACTGAGATTGAGTTAGTTTAAGTTTTTAAGTTGTTAATCTTGGAATTTAGATTTTGTTAAGTACTTTTATTAATTTTGGCTTGTTAGATTTAAGGTTAGATAAAATTCTTAGAGTCAATAGAATTGAGATTAATTACTAGGAGTTTATTTAATTGGTGATTTATCTATCTAATTCTTAACTAGTTTTAAATACTTTCATTGGCCCACTTTTTTAATTGGGAACTCTTGGAAAGTTTCTTACCATTTTTAATTCAAGTCATATAAAGATTGTCACATGTTTTTTAATCAGTCGACTTTCTTAGCCAATTTATTAGCCTTATTCTTAAAGCCCAAATTTGGTAGCTCACAAATGTAACCATTTTCTTCCATTTTCAATCTCAATATAACTTAGTTATTTAACTATTTCAAGTCCATTTTTATTAACCACTTGAACCATTATCCTTTGGTCCATTTCTAGTCCAAGTTTTAACTCCATTTCCAAGCCTAAATCAAATTCAATTCTTGGCCCATCTAAAATCAAATACTTAGCCCATTAAAATATGACAAATTGAATCTATATTTAACACAATCAACATTAATAAAAACCAAACAATGTCCTTAACCATTTTGTTTACTAAAATGGCCCATATTAACAAAAAATGGTTCTAATAGCCCAAAATTGAACCATTTTTACGTAAGAAAATTGACCCATTTTTCCACCCAAAACCCAAACACATTTGGACACTATAAGAACATTTAGTAACCATATTATTCACTTCACTTTCCCATTTCTCACTTGACAAACAAACGTATAAAAGTTTCTTTCACAATTTCCAAACTTAATTTTTGTGTTTTAATCAAATTAATAAAAACCAAAAATTCCAACACCCTCTCGGCCGTGCGCATCACAAGGTGAGGAGTGAACTTTTTCTTTCTCGCTTTCTTCTCCATAAACCTCTCGTTGAGCAAGGTGAGGAGTGAACTTGAGTTATAGATAGATCAAGAGTCCGAGAGTTATAGAAATTTGCTAATGTGTGAAAATAGTTCTGGGTGGAATAAGGATGAAGTCGTGTTTATTCTGTTACATTTTTATTAGTGTTCATTGTTATTTTGTAGTTTGTTACATTTCAACTACCTCACACACGTGTCCGACTCTCATTGGTGGGTTCAAATCTGGCGCCCAACTCTCGTGTATAAATAGCTGGCATCACTATTCTTCTTCCTCACATTTTATAGAAATAAAATTACTGAGAGATATTTACAGAGCTTGAGATGAGATCCTTTTTAGATTACTAGTTTCTACATGGTACCAGAGCGATGGTTCCTGTGAGGCCTCGAGGACCAGGAGTTCTTACTGGTGAAGACGATACTGGGAAAATGACGACATCGGTATACACTCGAGACCTCGATCCGCTTGCGCTGCATGGATCGGATCATCCAGGCATGATATTGGTCACAAATCCACTCAACGGATCGAACTATCTCCACTGGAGCAGAGCTATGCGCTTGGCACTAGGAGCTAAGTCCAAACTTGGTTTCATCTATGGCACTGTTCCTATACCTGAAGAAGATACAGAGGCATATGCTCAATTTCAGAAGGTTGATTTTATGGTGATTTCCTGGTTACTCAATGCAATTTCGAAGGATATTGTGGAAGCATTCATGTATGTGAAGAGGTCAAAGTAGTTGAGGGATGAGTTAGCTGAGAGGTATGGAGAAAGTAATGGTCCGTTGCGATATCAATTACAGAAGGAGATTTCAAACTTTTCTCAAGGAACCTCTTCAGTTACAACATATTTTACTAAACTTAAATGTCTATGGGATGAATATGCATGCATTGTTCAATTTCCTGAGTGCACATGTGGTGCTGAAAGAGCAATTTGTGCTAATGATATGGATAGAAAATTGCTGCAATTTCTTATGGGATTGAATGAGGTTTTTGAACCAGTGAAAAATCAGATCCTGCTCATAGATCCATTACCTACGGTGAATAAGGTTAAGGTGGAGAAACAGAAGGTTGTGCACAATAGAGTGCTAGCTCCACTTGATACTACTGCTATGTTGGCAAAATGTGCATTTAATCGAGGTTCTGGTGGACAGGGAGCTATTTTTGGTAGAGGAGGAAATACAAATGTGACAGGCACACATATGTATGAAGGGGCAGAGGTCACCCTAGAAAATCCAAAAAAGAGAAGGCAAAACTATTGTGTGAACATTGTAGATATAATGGTCATGAAATCAAAGAATGTTTTAAACTTCATGGATATCCTGATTGGTACAAGGAATTCAAGGAGCAAAAGGCTGGACAATCGATCAATATGGTGGAAGGTGTTGAGACTAGCATTCAGCAACATCAGGGCATGGAGAACCCTAAGCAGCCAGAGATCAAGCCAGATCTGGTTCATTTCTCAAGTATGATACAGAAAGAGATAGCAAAGTATTTGTCAGGACATAACAACACTCACTTTGGAGATATACATACTTTCTCACACATTGCAGATTATTCAGGTATAACTCTTCAAACTCATTTTGCATTGTCTCTGTTAAGCACTCTTAACAAGGACTGTTGGATAGTGGATACTGGATACTGGAGCAAAGCAGACATATATTTTCATTTGCTAATTTAGTGGCAAAATCATTCTCACTGGCAAGTCCTGTGATTGTACACTTACTTGATGGAACAAGTGTAGCTGTCACACACTCTGGTAATGTTAGATTATCCAATGATATCACTCTTACTAATGCCTTAATTGTTCCAAGCTTCAAGTACAATCTCCTCTCAGTTAGTCAGTTTCTGGAAGGGAACAATCTAGAATGTGTGTTTTCTCAAGGAAGATGTTGGTTTCAAGACCCTAAAACTGGGAAAGTCAAGGCAGTTGGAAAGGCATTGGCAGGACTATACATTTTTGAGGGTGCATAATTTGGAGGCTCCTGTGTTAGCACTGATGTTGTGGATGTTTTGAAGGTTTGGCATACAAGGCTTGGACACTCATCTCTTACTTGCTTAGAGCATATTGGTTTTCTGAAACCTTTTTGTAATAAGGAGATGTTAAAGGTCTGTAATATTTGTCATGAGGCAAAGCAATGTAGACTCTCATTTCCAAATAGTTCAATTCAATCAAAACATGCATTTGAACTGATTCATGTGGACTTATGGGGACCTTGTCATGAACCTTCTATCACTAATACATCTTACATGTTTACTATTGTGGATGATTATACTAGAGGGACTTGGATATATCTTTTGAAGAACAAGTCAGAGGTTGCAATTCATCTTAAGCATTTTATTGAATTTGTACACAACCAATTCCAGCAGACTGTGAAAAGTATAAGGAGTGATTATGGTACAGAAGTTCTGGGAAAAGAGACTCAGAATTTGTTGTTGAGTAGAGGAATCCTTCATCAAAGGACTTGTCCATACACCCCTCAACAAAATGGGGTTGTAGAAAGAAAGCACATACATATCTTGGAGATTGCCAGATCTCTGCTATTCCAGTCAAGAGTTCCTAAGAAATTTCGGCCATACACCTTATTGGCTACTGTACATATACTTAACTCCCTGCCTAGTGCTCTCTTGCATTGGAAGTCACCCTATGAGTTGCTGCACAATGAGGCTCCCAAGCATGACAGATTCAGGGTGTTTGGTTGCCTTTGTTATGCATCTAAGTTGGGGCCGCATAGATGGAAATTTGATTCAAGGTCAACTGCTTGTGTTTTCCTTGGTTTTGTTACAGGAATGAAAGGGTACAAATTATATAGTTTGGTTACAAAAGAAGTGTTTATATCAAGGGATGTGATTTTCTATGATGAAGATACACTTGGAAATATTGAGATTCCACTGCCTATGCAATTTACAGATGAAGAGGAGCCTCACACTTTCGAGCCTAGTGGATCACCAGCTGTTCCACAGGAAATTGAGAGACTGGGAAGGGGTTGCAGTGTGAAACACAAACCAGGATGGTTGAATGATTATATTACAAACTCAGTGCACTTTGAAAGTTCTCCAGAAACACAGATGCAGAGGAAAGAGTCCCTGAATTATCCTTTGGATTGTTTTCCCTATGTCACCACTCCACACCTATCCACTTCCTCTAACATTTTTCTAGCTAAGATTACTGAATCTCCCAGTGAACCTGCTACTTATCAGCAAGCTGCTCGGGACAAGGCCTGGATTGAAGCAATGAATAAAGAACTAACAACTCTTGAGGAGAATGATACTTGGAAATTAACTGCACTACCACCTGGAAAGAAGACAATAGGATCTAAATGGGTATTCAAGATCAAGAGGCACCCTGATGGGAGCATTGACAGATATAAGGCACATTTGGTTGCCAAGGGATTTCTACAAGTTGAAGGAGTTGACTTTGTAGAAAGTTTTTCTCCAGTTGCTAAACTGGTTTCAGTGAGAATGGTGATTACACTAGCAACTCAACAGAATTGGGTCTTGCACCATATTAACATTAACGATGCATTCTTGCATGGTTATTTGGATGAGGAAGTATACATGTTGCCTCCTTAAAGGTATTTCAAGGCTAGAAAGGGAGAGGTGTGCCTCCTTAAGAGGAGTCTTTATGGCTTAAAACAAGCCTCTAGGCAATGGAATTTGGAGTTCTCATTCAAACTATTGGCTTTTGGTTTTTCTCAATCCACTCATGACAATTGTATGTTTGTCAAGAAAGATGCAGGGGTATTTTTGGCTCTTATTATCTATGTTGATGATGTGTTGATCACTGGTTCATCTGTTGAGCACATACAAGCACTAAAGGAGTATTTGAATGATCTCTTTACTATTAAAGATTTAGGAAGTGCTAAGTACTTCCTTGGCTTGGAAATACTGAGAAATGGTCAAGGAACTCATTTATGTCAGAGGAAATATGTGTTGGATTTACAGAAAGATGCAGGCCTTATGGGATGTAAGCCTACCTTAACTACATTCCCTCAAGGTTTTAACATCACAGCCCAGAATGGCCCTTTGTTGATAGATGTTGGGAAATATAGACGATTAGTGGGACAACTTTTATATCTCAATCTCTCCAGGCCATATATTTCTTATGGGGTGTAGCAATTAAGTCAATTTGTCCATGCTCCAACGCAGACACACTGGGATGATGCCATTCACTTGTTGAAATATTTGGAAGAAACTCCTTCACTGGGTCTATTCTACCCAGTGGGATTATCTACACAGTTTGAGGGGTTTTGTGATGTTGATTGGGGCACTTGCCTTATTACTCGGAAGTCTCTTACAGGGTATTGAATTTTCTATGGTAACTCACTTGTTTCATGGAAGACTAAAAAGTAGAAAATGGTGTCAAGTTCATCTGCTGAGGCCGGATACAGATCCATGGCTGCTGTAGTATGTGAATTACAATTGTTGTGCAACCTTAGCAGAGATCTACACATTCATGTTACTCTACCTGTGAATTTGTGGTGTGATAATAAGGCAGCGTTGCACATTATAGCTAATCCCGTATTTCAAGAGCGCACTAAACATCTGGACATCGATTGTCATATTGTGCGTAATCAATATAAAGCAGGGCTAATTCTTCCGCAACATGTTTCTACTCATTGCCAGCCTGCTGACCTTTTCACAAAGTCTCTTGGAGGTCCAACATTTCGCAGTTACTTGCTCAAGTTGGGAATGTGTTCGTCCAACCACATTCCAACTTGAAGGGGGGTGTTGAGCTGCAGCTGAGTTACAAACGGACTGCAGTTGAGTTACAGATGGAATAAGGACGAAGTCGTGTTTCTTCTGTTACATTTTTATTAGTTATCATTATTGTTTTTTAGTTTATCACAATTCAACTACCTCACACACGTGTCCGACTCTCATTGGTGGGTTCAAATATGGCGCCCAAATCTCGTGTATAAATAGCTGGCATCACTGTTCTTCTTCCTCAAGTTTTACAGAAATAAAATTACTGAGAGAAATTTACAGAGCTTGAGATGAGATCCTTTTTAGATTACTAGTTTCTACAACCTCTCTAATCTTTACTTTTATAACCTAACACTTTGTAGATTAATTAGCATAGAAAATTAATTGGGGATAATTTTTCTTGGAAGGCGTGGGCTAGGGAGCGTTATTCAAGGATAAAATCAACTCGATTTATACATGAATTATATTTTTAGACTACCCGTCACTTGGTGATTCTAGGAAGGTAAGTGTTGTTTGAGTGATACTGTTTAACAAGAAAATGGCTAAGTGTACAAATAGAAAAATGGGACAGGATGTGTTTAAAGTCGAGGCTATTATTTGATACTATCTCTATAAGACGAAATTAAGCGGTGTTTGGTTTTCTCGGAAAATGGACAGAATAACGGGACAAAATTAAAGTCGAGGCGATAATTAGATTCTCTATCCGCAAGATGAAATTGCCTGTACAAAAGTGCTCACGATTTTAGGCAATCTCTCTCTAAGATACAATGACTTTCAAGTTCGACTTAGCAGCACTTCCAAAAGCCGAACTTATTGTGAACAAAAAAAAGTATTTCGGAATTTTCGAATATACAGAAAGAAAGAGGTGAACAATATGCAAAATGCTGATTTTTCTAGTGCAAAATGGAGTTCTGGGGAACTGATATTTATGGAAATTTGGGTGCCCCTTCGGACTGATATTTCTAGTGCAACCCCTTGTTCGAATCGACCTAGACTATCAGGTCACGCCCTGTGATCAACAGTCGCGATCTGATGGTCCATATTGCATCCAACCCAAGGTACACATCCCTTAGCACGTACCCCTGCACACTGAATAGTCATGTCCAGTCACGGTGCCCTCCGTCCGCGAATAGGTTCGTCCAATCAGTGCCACCACATGCCACGTGTCACCATCCGGACGACTTTTGCCAAGTCACTGCCACTTGAGATGTCCTGCCACGTCACCAACACTTGTTCAGTTAAAGATGGCGAAAACCTCGACCCATTGCTTAGCAAATAAAGAACTTTGGTATGCGAAGACGCCACAAGCAATTATGGATTATTGCCTGATAAGTCGATAATTTTAACAAGAAGCTTGAATCTTGAAGCACTTGGAATAACACTCAATTTTGAGAGCAATAATATGAATTCAATTGATTGATTAATGAAAAAGCACAAGTGTTAGCCCTTATATAGGGTCCCAAACCCTAAACCAACTAGGAAACAACTTAAAAATCGAAAGGAAACAAAAACTGGTTGAAAACCCAAAAACACGATCGCAAATGAATCGCATGGGTGGCCATACGGGCAACCACACGGTCGTGTATTATTACATGGGTTGCCCGTGTAAACTGCTCTCTGTTTTGTCTGTGTGACAGGTTACACGGTCATGTAAGTGGTGTCCGTGTGTGACATAGTAAACGGCCGTGTGACATGTTACACGGTCGTGTAAGTGGTCCCCGGCCTTGTGATGTGTTCTGATGTTCCATTTGACTTTTTGTCATCCTTAACTCGAAATAACAACTTAACACGCGACCCTAAAGGTTTATTTGGCCTCCAAAACATAAAAATGACTCAAAACAACTCAAATAACAACTAACTATGATAAAAGAATATAATACACTATTGAAAACTTTGTTACAAAGTCTTCAAGACGAAAAATGACTTGTATCCTTGATATTGCATTCTTCCCTTGTTCTGTCTAAGGCAGTCACTTGAATGTTGATGATTCGAATTAACTGGACCATCCAGACATCTTCCTCCATTGGAAACGCACTCACAATCTCCGTTTGAATGACTTGAATCAACCCAATGAGTGCTTCCTTGAATATCCTTGTTGGAGCCCTCGTTATTGGCCCAACTGGAAGTATTATAGGGTCTTTCGTCCATGGATTATCATAAAATTGTCCCGTATAAAAGTGCTTACGGTTCTAGGCAATCGTCACTAAGATACAACTTTCAAGTTTGACTTAGCAGCACACGCAAAGCCGAACTTACAACAAACAAAAAAATATATTTTGGAACTTTCGAATATACAGAAAGAAAGAGGTGAACAATATGCAAAATGCTGATTCTTCTAGTGCAAAATGGAGTTTTGGAGAACTGGTATTTATAGAAATTCGGGTGTCCCTTTATACTCGGTGCAACCCCTGGTTTATTGACTAGGACTATCAAATAGCACCCCGTGATCAATAGTCACGATCTGATGGTCTAGATCGCATCCAACTGAAAGTACACATCCCTTAGCATGCACCCCCGTACACTGAACAATTGTGTCCAGTCATGGTGCTCTGTCAGTGAATAGGTGCGTCCAATTAGTGCCACCGCGTGCCATGTGTCACCATCCGGACTAATTTTGCCAAATCACTTCCACCTAAGCTGCCCTGCCACGTGTGCAACGTACGTGGGGCCAGGATCGGCCCGACTTAGGCTTCGACTCAGGCTCGGGCTCAGGCTCGGGCTCGTACGGTGCTTCGCACCATCCTCAGTGCTATTTGAGCTAGCCAAAGGCTAGTCAAATATGACTTGGTCCACTAGGGTGTACCACAAGGAGTCCCACATGATTACTCCTTATTAGTGGTGAAGTTCTATATAAAATAGTCAAGCATTTAATATATTTTCCATGTGGGATATGACTTTCCGTATTTTCACCTTTTTATATTCCTTATATAAAAGTGGTTAACTTTATGCATTAATTTCTCATTCACCCGAAATTGGTTTTGAGAAGTGAAAATGCTAAATTCATCCACCCGTGGTGTAGAGTACGATTATATCATTTATTTTCTTAAACTAATAAATGATCCCACTTAAATGATTGGTCAAGATCGGGTCAAATCCCATTTTTTATACAACCAATTTCCAATAGAAATTGCCCCGTACTAAGTGCTTACGGTTCCAACAATCGCCTGTAAGATACAACGACTTTACAAACTCGACTTAGCAGCACGTGCAAAAGTCAAACCTACAGCGAACAAGGAAGTATTTTAGACTTTTAAGCTTTGGAAGAGAAATAATCAATATGCTTAATGCAGAATGATTTGATTTTTATCTGATTAATATTATAAGCATCTAAGTGCCCCATGGAATGGTCATGTCTTTTGATTCAAAAAGACATGTCTACGGCTAAAAAACACACCTGGTAACTCGAATAGGTGTATCTGTTAAGGGTTGCGCGACCACGCACACCAGTGGATGCGTCGCAAAAAGCTTACTAAGCTCGGGGCGAGACCACGCACGCAACTTAGGTGCACGAAGTCCCGACAGTGCGCATGCCCGCGCGCACAGTCCAGCCGCACGACCGCACGCTAGGCCCAACCCAATTTGAGTAAAAAATTATTTTAAAGGTTCAAATAAAATTTATCCAAAACTATAAGGGCCTTAAAGCCCAAGCCTAAGTCAAAGCCCAGGCCCAGGTCAATGACTCAAACCTAGATCGAGTCGGCCCGAGTTGACCAGCGAGTGGGAAGGCAACGGCGGCGTGCATACGTGTATTTTATACCAAACCCGCAAGTATGTAGGTCCTCCCTCCTCTAAAAACTCTGGTGCCCCAAGGGCCCAAACCCATTACTCTCACTTGAGCTATATTAATTAAGATAAACTTGGTTTTCTTTCCTATGTGGGATGGAGTTTCACTCTACCCCCACATTTACCAATTTCCACGTCGATTTCCAGTTTTAAGTGACTAACCTGTAGCATTAATTTATCATTCACCCAGAATTGGTTTTGAGAAATTTGAAATGCTAAACTCATCTACTCACTTAGTAGAATTTAATTATATATTTTAATTCCATTTTCTTCCAATGCAAACCACTAAAATATTTTGTCCAATACGGGTCAACATCCAATTTTACACCAAATTCCAGCAATCCCCAACATGAATGAAATTAATGCATGCATGTATGCAAATTCGCTTGAAAGTTTCAGCGAACTATTATTGCATCAGGATGGGTGGCTTATGATTTTGATCCTTCCTTAGTAAAATACTATCGGATTTACTAGCTGCTTAGTGACGCGATGTATTAAACTACTAAGTTGTTCGTGTAAACCGAGACAACATTATTTACACAATAACAGTTCTAACACTTGTTGTTCTCTTGTTGTGTCCATTTAGGCCCTGGACCATATCTTAGATTCATAAGTATCTCTTTGAAGCGACCATTACTTCTCACTTATATAAATGATCTTCTATTGAAGAGTATCATTCCATACTCCACCATTCAGTATAGGAATAATTAAAATTCTTAAACTTAACCTCACTACATTTAGCAATTTTTTATTTCACTTGGAAGTTCTGGGATTGAGCTAACATAGTTTCCAAGTGTACAACTGAATATTCATAACTTAGTTGTCCCAATGAACCAAGGTCATGGGATCTCCAATCCATAAGGTTGGGTTACTGCTATGAATATTCTTTATTTTGTGGATTTTAAAGACATTCCCCTTAACATTTTATACAGTTGATCTCGATTTATTCCTTTTGTCAGTGAATCCACAAAGTTTTCCTTTGACTTCACGTAATCAATCGAAATAATCTCATTAGAAATCAACTGTCTAATGCCATTATATCCTCGACGAATATGTCTATACTTACCATGACACATACTACTTTGTGCCCTTCCAATTGCTAATTGACTATCACAATGTATCAAAATAGCTGGCACTGGTTTATTCAAACAAAGAATATCTTCTAAGAAATTTCAAAGCCATTTTGCTTTTTTCGACTTTATCTAAAGCAATAAACTCGGATTCCATAGTGGATCGAGCTATACACATTTGCTTAGAAGACTTCCATGACACCGCTCCTCCACATATTGTGAAAACATACCCACTTGTGGATTTGGAGTCTTTTGTGTCAGATATCCAATTGGCATCACAATATCCTTCTATTATTGTAGGATATCTTGTATAAAGTATTCCATGATTCATAGTATACTTTAAGTATCTCAACACCTTTGACAAGTCTTTCCAATGATCTTTACTCAGGTTACATGTGAACCTACTTAGCTTACTCACCGAATATGCAATGTCTGGATGTGTACAATTAGTTAAGTACATTAGACTGTCAATTATCCTTGCATATTCCAGCTAAGAAGCTGGTTCTCCTCTATTTTTGGCTAAGTGTAGACATAGATAGACAGGTGTTTTAGCCGGGGGACTATCAGAAGAATTAAACTTTCTAAGTATGCTTTCGACATAGTGGGATTGTGACAAGATAAGTCCATTTGATGTTCTAGAGATTTTAATCCTAGTATAAAATCAGATAATCCCATATCTTTCATGTCAAAGTTCTTCTTTAACATGTTCTTAGTATTCACGATTAAATCATGACTACTACCCGTAATCAACATATCATCTAAATAAAGGCATACAATGATGTAATCAGTTGTAGTACCTTTAATGTAGATACATTTTTCACATTCATTGATTTTGAAACCATTTGACTTCATAGTCAAGTAAAACTTTTCATGCCATTGCTTAGGTATTTGTTTTAGTCCATAAAGTGACTTTACAAATTTACACACCTTTTTCTTTTGTCCAGGTGCAACGAACCATTCGGGTTGTTCCATATAAATCACCTCTTCAAGCTCACCATTCAAGAAGGCAGTCTTCACATCCATTCAAGAAGGCGGTCTTCAAACACAAGGGCGATGAGATCGAGCTCCGACATGTCTATCGGAACAGACTTATCCTTGGTCACATTGGCTTGTTATTGGTTGCCATTTTTATTGCCATTTTTTGGGTGTCGGTAGTCCCTGGCCATGTGATTCGGATTGCCACAGTTGTAGCAACTCCCTTTGAACTTTTTGGCCTTCCCTTTAGCATTTCCGGATTGCTTCTATTTCTTGTTAGTACTCAATTCTACAAGATTGACCTTAACCTCCATTCCAGATTTGCTGCTTTTTGCTTCGGATTTTTAGTTGTCTTCATCAATCCAAATTCGAACTATCGAATCCTCAAGCCCTATTTCTTTGTGCTTGTGCTTGAGGTAATTCTTAAAATCTTTCCACAATGGTGGCAATTTCTCGGTAATAGAGGCCACTTGAAAAGACTTATTCAACATCATCCCTTCAAACACCAAGTCATGAAGTATGATCTGAATTTCTTGCACTTGGTTGATCACTGTTTTTGTGTCAACCATCTTAAAGTCCAAAAAATTACCGACAATAAATTTCTTTGTGCCGACATATTATGTTTTTTACTTTTTCTCAAAAGAGTCCCACAACTCTTTTGACATTTTGAATAAACTGTAGATGTTATAGAGGGTATCTTCCAGCCTATTCAAAACATAATTTCGGCATAGGAAATCGCTGTTTTGCCAAGAATCTATAGCGATCCTTTTTTTGTTGTTTGTTTCTTCTTCCGCAACGGTAGGAGGGTCCTCCTACAAGAATCAATATAGACCCAAAGTGGTCAAATAAAACAACATCTTATGTTGCCATCTTTTAAAGTCAACACTGGGGAACTTCGCCGATTTTTTGCGTGAGCAGGAGAAGCAACCATTGGAGTGAAATTTATGTTTGCCATCATTTCCAAAATAGTAGAAAAATTTTGTCTTGCAATAATTGTTGGGTGGTATTGTTTAACAAGAAAATAGATAAGTGTATAAATGGAAAAACTAGATAGGATGTGTTTAAAGTCAATGCTAGTTTCTGATACTATCTCTGGAAGACAAAATTGCCCCGTACTAAGTGCTTACAGTTTCGGTAATCGTCCTTAAGATACAATACTTTACAGATTCGACTTAGCAGTAGTTGCAAAAGTTGAACCTATAATGAACAAGG
Organism: Rehmannia glutinosa; assembly: GCA_016081115.2. Taxonomy (NCBI): domain Eukaryota; kingdom Viridiplantae; phylum Streptophyta; class Magnoliopsida; order Lamiales; family Orobanchaceae; genus Rehmannia; species Rehmannia glutinosa. The sequence goes on along the minus strand of CM071931.1, from coordinate 38,014,983 downwards.
AAGTGTTTTAGACTTTCAAGCTTTGGAAGGGAAATAATCAATATGCTTAATGCTGAATGATTCGATTTTTATCTGATTAATATTCGTGTGTTATTTCATCTGCAAGGGTTGATATTTATAAGCATCTAAGTGCCTCATGGAATGGTCATGTCTTTTGATTCAAAAGACATGTCTACAGCCAAAAAATACACCTGGGAACTCAAACAAGTGTATATGTTCAGTGTTGCGCGATCGCGCACTCCAGCACGTGCAGCGCAATAAGCTCAATGACCTTGCTACGCGATCGTACCTAGATACGCGTGGTATCGGCCGTGCATGCAGTCCAGGTGCACGACAACACTGGGCATTGCGCGACTGCGCACTAGGCCCAGTTTCGCATAAGCCTGACGAGTAAAAAAATATTTTAAAGGTTCAAATAAAATTTGTCCAAAAATATAAGTGTAGGTCCCAAGGAGTGTGAAGTAAGGTTTAGAGGGGGGGTGAATAAACCTTACCAAATTTTCGATTTTAGTCCATTTTCTTGTCGAACTCCTCCATCCCTGCTTCTACATTTTTCTCTTCTCTAACATGGGCACAACATAGTGTTGGATCGGTAGAATCACTAGAAGTTTGCTGATTATAGATGCTGTCACATGACCTTGTTGAGGGGTTTCAACAATCATCAGGGTCAAATCTTTTGACCTTTCCCCCTCAACAGTTTTTCCCTTCTCATTCGCAACAGTTGTTTCATCATTTTGCTTCTCAGCTGTTTCTTCCTTTAATTTCCTCAGGTATTCCTCTTCCCCCATTTTGGCATCATCGAAGGAGAGAGGAACCCTTGGGAACATTCCTGCGAGCATAAAATCAAGTCGACTGAGAGCTGAGTTCTGCTTAAAGTCTGCTGTGACATGTGCGGTTTGAAATTCTGAGCGAGTGGCCTTCGATTCAGTTGCCACCAGTTTCATTTCAGCCATAAGAAGGCTGAACTTCGTATTCATGTTCTCTTCAACACGCATAATTTCTTTTCGATGAAATTCACGCAGTAACTCCATTTCAGTTGTATGGGAGGCATGCAATTTCTCCATATAGGTCTGCATCCTCTGCTTCATGTCAGTATTGTCAGCACTCCAGACCAGCATTCTGTTATATAGTGCCTTGAAGTAGCGAACTTGCTCGAGACGCATGGCTCTCTACTGTTGAGACCATTCCCTTATCCTGACCACCACTCCTCTTAAGTCTGCTGTGAGAGTGGCATCTCTGTTGTCCAGGCGCATGTCGAGAGAGGCTTGGTGCCGTTCAATCTTCTCAATCTCTTCACAGATCTTCTTGAAGATTTCACGCATCTCAACTGTCTGACTTGAGTCAGCTGCCGGCCACTCTGCATCAAAGTCGAAATCAGCTGGCACAATTGAGTCAGTAGGAATTATGGGTTCTTCTTGGACAGTGTAGCGCTTCTGTTCTCTCACAGTCTCTTCTTCTATCAGGGTTGTCTTGGGAATCATGAAGTGCACTAATCTCCTTCTCAGATTCTTCAATGTGAACCGGAGGGATGTTCTGCATTTCTTTCTCTTTACCCAGGGAAGTCTCAACCTCCCTCGAGCCTTCAATACCTTTAGCAGTCTCAACTGCAGAAAGACCTTCTACATTCCCTTCGGCAGACACAACTGTCTTAGGGTCTTGGACAGTGGCATCCGAAGGAGTCTCAACCCCTTGGATTGCACTTTTAGTGCCAAGAGTGTTAACTCTCGGGGCTTTTCCAACCTGTGCCTCGACTGCACCAGCAGCGTCCTCAGCCTGCAAAGTAGTTGGCACTTCAGCTTGGACAGACTCAACTGTTCGAGCTTCATCAGTGGCATTCTGCTGTGATTCTCTTTCCTTTTCCACTTCGCCTCCTTTCTGCAATATGGAGTCATCTGCAGCATCCTCCGACCTTGCTGCAATGGAGTGAGTTTCCCCCTCACCTGGCACACCAGCTGAGTGACTGATGGTGGGGTCACTCTTTTCCAAACTCTCGGCTGCTTCCGTTGAGTGCTCAGCCGTGGGGGGTGGTAACACACCTTCAATAGGGGTTGGCTCAACTTGGGTGCCCAAATTCCCAGTCTCTTCGCCAACTCCATTGGACCCATCTTCTGAGTGTACGGGGGACGTGGTCGCAACAATAACTGTGGCAATCTGCTGCACCACTCCCAACGGGTCTATCTCCAGAAGAGATTTTGAAGACTCTCCTGGTCCTTCCATCAACTTCTGCTCATGCATTAGCTTGGATTCCCTTAGAGCTTGCTGCATATCGTACTTTTCTGTTGCAGCCATGGGATCCAAGTCTTCATCAATGTCAGACAACACATCTAACTGAGGATGCGTATGTTCCAGAGTTCCAGTAAGAGGACATATACTGGCCTTCTCACGAGCTTCTGCTTCTTCAGCTGCTTTGGCTTGTTCATTCTCCTTGAAGATTTGTAAGATATTTAAGCAATTTTCTTCATCAAGGGCTTGAATCACCTTGGTGATGCTGAGAAATTCGAACAATTCCTCCTCTTTTTCTATGCACTATTGAGTGACTCAGCTTCCACGCTCTCCATTCGCGTAGACGGCGCTGGATGTCTGGGTATAATGGAGAATACATGATGACATCATCATCGTCATCCTGTTCTTGTCCTTCCTTTTCTGGAATGGAAGGTAGCATGCTTTGTTGCTCTTCACCTTCAGTAGCATCCGGAGTAGGCGGAGAGACACCTTCAGCTGCTTTTTTATCCTCAACTGTCCTCTCCATAGCTGTGTCTTCTAGGGGCCTCTGCTGATCGGCAGACTTGGCAGTTTCATCGATTATTTCGGGAGACTGTATTTCCTCAACATCAGCAGTCTTAGAGGTTTTCTCCAGCTGAGTGGCAGACTCAAATTGTCTTTTCAAGCTCGGCCTTGGAGATTCTCTTCCTTCTCTTGGTTTTAACTAGAGTAGTTTCTGGTTCTGATTCCTCTTGTTCAGGTTCCTTGGCGGCAGGGGCCGGAGCATCTTTCTTAGATGGAGCGGTCTTTCTAGGCTTGGCAGTCCTCTTCTTTCTTATGGCTAGAGAAGGTATTTAGGCTTCCTTCTTCGCCTCGGCTGTGGGGGCAGGAGACACGGCTGCTCGGGCAGATGACTCGGCTGCAGGGGCAGGGGTGTCCATTGACTTTGCTGCAAGGTCAGTCTTCTTCTTTGTAGCTTTCTTCTTTGGATAGGAGGAAACAGCTGTGTTCTCGGGGTCAGCTGATTCCCCCTCACTTGTATCCGCCCTCTTCGCATGGGCTCTCTTCTAGGCTCCTGAGAGGTTAGCCCGGAACATCTTCTTGTTTACATGGAAGGGCTTTCCATGTTGAAGGGGAATGCCCTTCGCTTCCATCAAATGCCCAATAACTAGGCCATAGCCAAGTGATCCTCCAAAGGATCCATCATTCTTGAAATATTTATTCACAACGTTCTGGCAGAGTCTGCTGTACACGAACTCAGCCCAGTTAACTTTCTTTCCTTGAATGATCGCAGCCATGACGATCAGCTTAGTCTTTGATAGCTGGTTGAAGCTTCCGAACTTCATGTCCACACATTTTGAGACGACATCCATCAGCTTGTGATAGTAGTCCTTCAACAACTTCTTCCCAGCTGTGTAAACTACCATCGCAGCACACTCAGGTTTGGCTACTTCTTTCCATGCAGCAGCCAAGTCCACATCAGCTTCGTTTATTTCCATCATGCCCTCAGACGGCAGCAAACAGTGCTCCGCAAGGTCCTTAGCAGTAATCACGATGTCCTTGCGGTGGACGGAGGACTTGATACCTTCGTCCTGTACCTCGGCATTCACATAGAACTGCGCCACCTCTTCCAGGTAGGTGTGCGAGTACTCCAAAGTAAGAAAAGGCCTAAGACCGGACTTTTCCAGCATATCAACTATCTTATTTACTAGGGTTTCATCAGAACCCTGCTTCACCATTCCTTCAAAATCCACAATCGAACCAGAGTGGATTTGCTTCGATAACTTGACGAAATTAATCTTTGGTGCCATTTTTAGAAGTTTCTACCGATTAAATCTTGATGGACTTGCTTGTGAACTCGTAGGGTTTTTGAGAGAAAAGAACTCGTTTCGAATGTTTGAAGATGAACAGTTTCAGGTGTGAGAGAAAAAACTGAAAGAAGGAGTATATGAGGGTTATGAAAGGAAGTGTTTTCGGTTTTTGAATTTTGATCGAGATCAACGGCTCAGATCTAGCACGCAGATCAACATTTAATTGCTCGCATTTAATGTGGCAGCATTTATATCCAATCATATGCTTATCTTGTGCGACTTTTGACTGCATCCCCATTATTACGCCGACGTCATCCTTAAAAACATTCCCGCTCAGTAAAAACGACTGCGTTTTTGTCACTTAGCTCATAAATGACTCAGCTTACTCCACAAATGACTCAACTCTTCTTCTCTCTCCTCGTTTAGTGACTCAGCTGTCAGCTAACTTGATACAGCTGACTTTCCGATATGGCTGATTTACTTGGCTGATTCATGAGATTTTGTTGGGAAATTTATTGTTTAGATTTTGATGAATGCCATGTAAAACTTAGACTATAAAGTTGGCACCCCATTTTTCTTGTAATTCTTATTGTAATAGATAGGGTTGTATAAGCTGAGTCAAGTCAGCTATGCCTGAAAATACAAGAAGTCAACTGAAGATGTGAAGAGAATACTCCGCTGAGGAACAACTGACTATGGCCAAGAAAGAAGACCAAGGACTCGACTGAAGGAGTATCGGCTGTGAGAAAGCTATGAGAAGAGTCAGTTAAGTCAACCCAAGAAGCCAAGTCAAGTTGAAGTGACAGATGAGTCTTTCAATCATTGGAGCAGACTCAAGTCACTTGGGGAAAAGGCAACAAAGTGGAGTTAACTGAAAAGAATCAGTTGCACAAAAGTCAAGAACATTACTTAAATAAGCAATACTTCCATGATGCCATGTCTTAAAGTGCTCAGTCCCAGAAGCGTGCAAAAGGAATAAACCAATGGGAAGCACTGCACCTCGTGTCAGATTCTGAAAAGCTGAACATTCATTTAATACGAGGAATGGTCTACATCTCAAGATTGAAGACCAAGAAAAGACAAGCCAACGAACACAAGTGACTTTTGAAAATCAATCAGCCTATATCTTCAACGGGCAGATTTTTGAAAAGTTCACTATAAAAGGCTGAGGAATCACTTTGAGAAAAGGTTACCTGAACCACGAACAAACAAGCATTATTCACACTGTAACCTGCAAATTATTCTCAAGTTATTCAAGCACAATCCTCAAGCCTAAATCTCGAAGGAAATCGATCCAACACCAAGCTGTGAAGGAAAGACAACTTCAAACTGTTGAAGAGGAAACTTTTGAAGAATCAAAAGGGGTCTACTTTCGAAGGAGGATTGTAGGAAGTTTCAAGGTCGAACCAATCTCAAGTTATTGGAGGGCTTCGTGATCAAATCCAAGAAGCTTGAGAAAGTGAGCTGAAGTAGCAAGGCAGCCGCCCTGTGAAGAAGCTGAGTCGGACGAGAAGCCAGCTGTGTGACTAAGGCATCTCCAGACTGAGTCCCAAAGGAGCAAGTCAGCTGTGTGATCAAGACTTATATCTGGACTGTTAACCACTTTGTGAATTGATCATTACTTAGTGGATTCCTCCAAGAGTTGGAGAAGAGAGGAGTAGAAGAATTACCCCATCTTCGAACCTCTATAAAAATTATTGTGTCCTTTGAAAATCAGCCTATCACTTCAATGGGCAGATTTTTGAAATAGCACTATAAAAGGCTGAGGAATCACTTTGAGAAAAGGTTACCGAACCACAAACATTCAAGCTATCATTTAAGTTGTAACCTGCAAAATATTCTCAAGTTATTCAAGCAAATCCTCAAGCTTAAATTTCGAAGGAAATCGATCCAACACCAAGCTGTGAAAGAAAGACAACTTCAAACTGTTGAAGAGGAAACTTTTGAAGAATCAAAAGGGGTCTACATTCCAAGGAGGATTATAGAAAGGTTCGAGGTCGAACCAGTCTCAAGCTATTGAAGGGCTTCGTGATCAAATCCAAGAAGCTTGAGCAAGTGAACTGTAGTAGCAAAGCAAACAAATGTGTGAAGAAGCCGAGTCATACGAGAAGCCACCGTGTGACCAAGGCATCTCCGACGAGTCCAAAAGGATCAAGTCAGCTGTGTGATCAAGACTTGTATCTGGACTGATAACCACTTTGTACTCTAATCAATACTTAGTGGATTCCTCCAGGATTTAGAGAAGAGAGGATTATAAGAATTACCCCATCTTCGAACCTCTATAAAATTTATTGTGTCATTTACATTTCAGCATTTACTTACTGCATATCATTTAATATCTGCTGATAATTTGTTATCCAATTGATATTTAACAAAGTGCTAAAACCAAGTGTTAAAACAAACTTAAACCAAATTCAAGGGTGTTAAGTCTTCCAATGAAAAATTTTATCACAAACCAAGTTAAGTATAAGACTAAGTAGCGAGTTATTCTATCAACAACTCGATCAGTCCGTTGAGTGGCTAACTCTCTTGGTTAACTAACTTAGCTGTCCATCAAGGACTTAGTCGTGAAATTAACTCAAATAATTTTAAAAGGACTAAATCGAAAAGTTGGTAAGGTTTATTCAACCCCCCTTCTAAACCTTACACTCACACCCCTTGGGACCTACAAGTGGTATCAGAGCGGTTGGTTCACTGAGCCTTCTGCACTGGTTACTGAACTAGATCTCCAATCCTTCAAGTTAAGGTTTAGACTAAACAACTGAGTTATTCTATCAACAGCTCAATCGAGTCTGTTGAGTGGCTCACTCTGTTGGTTAACTAACTTAGCTGTCCCCCAAGGACTTAGCTGTGTATTTAACTCAGAAATATTTTAAAAGGACTAAAATCTAAAAGTTGGTAAGGTTTATTCAACCCCCCCTTCTAAACCTTACTCACACCCCTTGGGACCTACAAGTGGTATCAGAGCGATTGGTTCATTGAGCCTTCCGCACTGGTTACTGAAGATCTCCAAATTTTCAAAGAAGTTTTAACACTTGCCATTTCAAAATCATATCTCTTATTCAACAAAGTTATTATCATGGAAGCAAATTTGACATGCATTCCTATGTTTACCATTGAAGAATTTGGTGACTGGAAAATACGTATGCAGGCTCATCTATCAGCTTTACATGATGAGATGTGCATAGTGATGCCACTGCAAATAATGAAGGTGAACACAGCTGCAAGGAGAGCTGCTGCAGCTGAAGGAGAGGAGGATGCTCCTCCTAGACCAGCTATGGTTGAAAAGCCAAGAGCTGAGTGGACAAATGATGATAGAAAAAGATACAACCTTGACAATGTGGCCAAGGATATACTTTACAAGACTTTGGACAAAGCCATGTTCAGCAAAGTCAAATCTTGCAAAACAACCAAAGAAATCTGGGATAAATTAACCCTAATTTGTGAAGGATCTGAGCAAATCAAGGAAAATAAATTATATGTTGTTGTTCAAAAATTTGAAAATTTTAAAATGCTTGCAGGTGAGACAATGGATCAGCTGGATGCTAGATTCACTGAAATAACGAATGAGCTCTCAGCACTTGGGAAAGAATACACACAGAAGGATATGTGTATGAAGATATTAAGGAGCCTCCCAACTGAGTGGGAAATGAAGACCATGGCTCTAAGACACTAGATGGACCTATCAAAAACATCCAATCATGAACTATTCTCAGATCTCAAAGCCTATGAGTTTGAGCTGAGAAGAAAGGATCAAGAGGAGACAACTGTGCCCAAAACAGATGCACTCGTAGTCAAGGAAGGGAAGAGAGTTGAGACCAAAGAAGTCATTGACCAGGAGGAAATTGCCTTAATGGTTAAAAGATTCAACAAGTTCTTCAACAAGAACTAGAAAAGAAACAAAGGTGAATCCTCCAGAAGACATTCAGCTCCCTCCAAGTCAAGGGAAGATAGACTACCAAAGATACCAGAATATCAAAAGATCGAATATCAAAGAGCAGATAACCCAAGAAATGAGAGAGCTGATCAAAAAGTTGAAAACCTGTGTTGGAATTGCAGACAACCAGGACACTTTTCCATTGACTGTCCATATCCTGTAGTGAATAAATACAGGAATGAAGAAGAAAGAAAAGTCTTCAGAGAAAGAAGGCAAGAAAAGAAAAGAGCAATGTTGGCTGCTGAGAATGCTGATACAGCTAAGTCAAAAGAAGCCGCAGACTCAGAGTGTAGTGAAGCTGACTACTCAACTGACTCTGAAGAAGAAGCCTTAATATGTCTAATGGCTAAAGAAAATGATCAACCTGACCAAGAAGATGAGGTACACTCTAACTCATCTCATTCAGATTCTAGTGATAGTGATTGTGACACACACACTTCATCACCCACTGATCTTTATGATTCATTAGCCAAAATGATGAAAGATTTTGAGCACATTAAATCCTCACACTCACTATTAAATGAGGAAAACAGCCAGCTCAAAAGCCAAAACTCACAGCTGACTAAGGAGCTAAGTACTCTAAGTCACATAGCTAATGAGAACAAAGAGATGAAGGCTGAAAATGCTAAACTAATAGCAGAGATAGCTGCTATAGAAAAGAGAGAAAATGATCTCAAAAATGTGATTGCTTCATTAACAAAGGCATCCAAATCATTGGATGACCTTATCATGAGTCAAAAAGAATGTGGAGACAAGACAGGCATGGGATTCAATTCCTTTGTGCATAGTCAAACTCCTAGAGTGATCTTGGAAAAAGGATCTTCAAGTAATGAAGCATCTCAAAAATCCAAGACACCAAATGTTGCACACACGGTCATTCCAAAGCACATTCACAAACAAACTGGCCTACGATATAAAGGAAAAGGAAAACAACCAGTTGAGTATGCTGAGAGAACAACTGAGAAGAAATCCAGCAGAGTTCCTCAGCAAACTCCAAATAGGAAGTACTCTGTGAAGAAGAAACAGAGCTACCAAAATCCCTAGAAGTTCTATCAAAGGAACAAATATGATGGGAATGGTAGAAACTACCCAAGTCAAGCTGATTGGAATAATGTGAAATATCATCCAAGACCTATGGAATACATGCCAAAATGGCAAAGGCCTATAACTCAACAAAGGTCATTCCAAAGGCAAAAGAGTTATTATCATCACACATATGCACCCAAGCACTACACTCAGAGGTATCATAATTACCCAAAGAAGGCAATTGCTAAAACACACACACAGTCTCACAGACAAAAGAGACAGTTGTATGAACCTAAAGCCCCCAAGCAATTTGCCAAAGTAAATTATGATTATGGCACGGATAGATGGAAACCTCTTAGAGTCAAATCATTTGGCTATAGGTTGGTTGGATCATCTTACAGCACTAACCCCTCAGGACCCAGGCAAGTATGGGTATCTAAAAACTAATTTCCTTGATTGCAGGTTCAAGGAACAACTGAGTGCCAAGGAACCTGGTACATGGATAGTGGTTGTTCCAGACATATGATAGGAAACAAGAAAAATCTGTCAAAGTTCAAGGAGATTAGAGGTGCAAAAGTCATATTTGGAGGAAATGAAGCTCCAGGGGAAATAAGAGGCACTGGATCCATCAAGAAAAAATGGATAAGAAATCACAGATGTTGCATACGTTGAAGGCCTCAATTTCAACTTATTAAGCATCAGCCAACTCTGTGACAAGGGCTATACTGTTGGATTCAATATGGGAGTGTGCCAAATCAAGGACACTGAATCAAATGAGATAGTGTTGCAAGGATCCGGACAAAAGAACATGTATGTGGTAGATTGGTCAACTGCTACACCAAGCACTTGTCTGCTAGCAAAGAGTACAGCCGAATCAAGTTGGCTGTGGCACAAGAAGCTGAGTCACCTGAATTTCAAGACAATTAACAAACTTGCAAGGAGTAATCTTGTAGAAGGACTGCCAGAATCCATATATAAGAAGGAAAGTGTCTGTGATGCATGCCAGATGGGAAAGCAAATAAAATCATCATTCAAAGAGAAGTCAAGTCCATCTTCAACAAGAATATTGCATCTGCTGCATATGGATTTATTTGGTCCAGTTGAGCCAGCCAGCATAAGTGGAAAGAAATACACTCTAGTAGTGGTGGATGATTATTCAAGATATACATGGACAATCTTCATGTGTAAAAAGAAGTAAACTTTGTAGAAGTTACCTCAGTTGATGAAAAGAGTTCAAAATGAGAAGAGTCAAACTATTATAAAGATAAGATCTGATAGAGGAACTGAGTTTGTTAATGGAATAATAACTCAATACTGTGTTGAAAATGGCATTGCTCATGAACTATCTGTAGTAAGAACTCCACAACAGAATGGAGTAGCTGAAAGAAGGAACAGAACTCTCAAGGAAGCTGCAAGAACCATGCTAGCTGAAGCAGGGTTGCCTAAAAGATTTTGGGCTGAAGCTATAAACACTGCATGCTATACTCAAAATAGATGCATGATAAATAGAAAGGAAAAAAGACTCCTTATGAAATCTGGACAGGGAGAAAGCCAAATGTTGCATACTTTAAAATTTATGTAAATGCTTCATCCACAACAATGGGAAGGATAATCTAAAGGCTTTTGATGCCAAAGCTGATGAAGGTATCTGTTGGGAAATTATTTTGTAGATTTTGATGAATGCCATGTAACTCTTAGAATAGGAAGTTGGCACCCCATTTTTGTTGTAAATTGCATTGTAATAGATAGGGCTGGTCAAGCTGAGTTAAGTCAGCTATGACTAAACATGCAAGAAGACAACTGGAGACTAGAAGGAAGACTCCGCTGAGAGGCAGCTGAGTATGGAAAAAAAGAAAGACGGAACTCGATCAAGGTGCAAATGAGATACAATGAGTGAAGTATCGATCAAGTCAACTCAAGACAAATGACAAGTCTCAAGGTTGAAGTGACGAGAAGAGTCATCAAATGATTGGAAGGCGACTCAAGTCACCTGGGGAAGTTAAGAAAATGCAGTCAAGTCAAGACAACTGAAAGAGAACCGTTGCACAAAAATCAAGAGAATTACTTAAACAAGTAATACCTCCATACTTCCTTTCTTGAAGTGCTCAGTTCCAGAAGCGTGCAAGAGAAATAAACCAATGGGAAGCACTGCACCATGTCAAAACTCTGAAAAGCTGAAGAATCATTCATACGAGGAAATGGAAATTCCAAGGACTGCAACAAGACAAGCCGATGACCACAAGTGACTTTCAAAAATAAGCATATCTCTTCAACGGGCAGATTTTTGAAAGATCGCTATAAAAGGCTGAGGAATAACTCTGAGAGAAGGTTACCTGAACCACGAACATTCAAGCAAACATTTGAACTGTAACCTAATATATTCTCAAATCATTCAAGATCAATCCTCAAGCCTACATTACGAAGGAAATCAATCCAACACTCACCTGTGAAGGAAAGATAACTTCAATCAGTTGAAGAGGAAATTTTTGAACAATCAAGGGGTCTACATTCCACGGAGGATTGTAGGAAGGTTCAAGGTCGAACCAGTCTCAAGTTTTTGGAGGGCTTCGTGATCAAATCCAAGAAGCTTGAGCAAGTGGGCTGTAGTAGCAAGCGCAAATGCCTGTGAAGAAGCCGAGTCGTGCGAGAAGCCACCAAGTGACCAAGGCATCTCCGCATCGAGTCCCAAAGGATCAAGTGAGTTGTGTGATCAAGACTTGTATCTGGGATCATTAACCACTCGTATATTGATCAATACTTAGTGGATTCCTCCGGGAGTTGGAGAAGAGAGGAGTAGAAGAATTACCCCATCTTCGAACCTCTATAAAAACTTATTGTGTCATTTACATTTCAAAGACTTTAATTTCTCGCATCTTATTTTATCTGTGATAAATTTGCTATCCAATTGATAATCAATCGAGTGCTAAAACCAAGTATTAAAACAAACTTAACTTTATTCAAGGGTGCTAAGTCTTCTGCTGAAAAACAAATAACAAAGAGAGTTAAGTCTTTAGTCAAAACAATCGAGTTATTCTATCAACAAATCGATCGAGTGCATTGAGTGACTAACTCTGCTGATTAACTAACTTAGTTGTCCATCAAGGACACAGTTGTGAAGTATTAACTCTGAATTTTTAAAAAGGACTAATTTGAAAAGTTGGTAAGGTTTATTCAACCCCCCCTCTAAACCTTACACTCACACCCCTTGGGACCTACAAGTGGTATCAGAGCGGTTGGTTCATTGAGCCTTCCGCACTGGTTACTGAACTAGATCTCCAAATTTTTCAAAGTCTGTTTTAGTACTTGATCTTTCAAAACTTTTTTTTAGCAAAAGTTATTATCATGGAAGCAAATTTGACACGCATCCCTTTGTTCACAATTGAAGAATTTGATGATTGGAAAATTCGTATGCAGGCTCATCTATCAAAGATTACGATGAGATGTGGATAGTAATAGAGGATGGGCCACCGCAAATTTTAAAAGTGAACACAAAAGAAGAAGAGCTGCGGTGAAGGTGAAGAGGATGTTGCTCCCAGGCCAGTCATGGTTGAAAAACCAAGAGCTGAATGGACAAATGATGATAGAAAAAGATATAACTTGGACAATGTGGCCAAGGACATTCTTTACAAAACCTTGGACAAAGCCATGTTCAATAAAGTCAAATCATGCAAAACGGCTAAAGAAATGCTGGAAAAGCTAACATTGATTTGTGAAGGCTCGAGCAAATCAAGGAAAATAAACTATCGATTCTTTGTCTGAGAAATTTGAGAATTTCAAAATGATCGCATGAGAGACCTTAGATCAACCGGATGCTCGGTTCACATAAATTATCAACGAGCTATCTCGCACTTGGAAAAGAATATACACGAAAGGAAATGTGTATGAAGATTCTAAGAAGTCTCCCAGTGAATGGGAAATGAAGGTCATGGCACTAAGACATTCCATGGACCTATCCAAGACATCCAACCATGAGCTATTCTCGGATCTCAAAGCCTACGAATTTGAGTGAGAAGAAAAGACCAGAGGAGACAATGTGCCCAAAACAAATTGCTCTAATTGTTAAGGATGGCAAGAGAGCCGAGGTCAAAGAAGTCATTGACCAAGAGGAAATAACCCGATGGTTAAAAGGTTTAACAAGTTCTTTAATAAGAACTACAAGAGAGGCAAGGGCGAATCCTCCGAGAAGACACTCGGCTCCTCCAAGTCAAGGAAGATAGGCCAACCTAGAGAGCGAGAACATCAAAAAGTTGAATATCAAAGGGTGACAATCCAAGAAGGGAAAGAGCTGATCAAAAGGTTGAAAATCTATGCTGGAACTGCAAGCAACCAGGTCACTATGCCATTGATTGCCCATATCCTGTAGTCAACAAATACAGGAATGAAGAAGAAAGAAAGGACTTCAGAGAAAGAAGACAAGAAAAGAAAAAGGCAATCTTTGGGCTGAGATCACGAGACAAAATGCCAAGTCAAGAGACACAGCTGATTCAGAGAGTAGTGAAGCTAACTACTCAAGTGACTCTGAAGAAGAAGCCTTGATCTGTTTAATGGCCAAGGAACAAGACCAACCAGACCAAGAAGATGAGGTACACTCTAATTCATCACACTCAGATTCTAGTGATAGTGATTGTGACACGCACACTTCATCACCCACTGATCTTTATGATTCATTAGGCAAAATGATGAAAGCTTTTGAACACATTAAATCCTCACACACACTACTAAATGAGGAAAACAACCTACTCAAGAGCAAAACTCACAAATGTGACTAAGGAGCCGAGTACTCTAAGTCAAATAGCTGATGAGAATGAAAGTCTAAAGGCTGAAAATGCTAAGCTAATAGCAGAGATAGCTACTATAGAAAAGAGGGAAAATGACCTCAAAAATGTGATTGCCTCATTCACTAAGGCATCTAAATCATTGGATGATCTTATTATGAGTCAAAGAGAATGTGGAGACAAGACAGGCTTAGGATTTAATTCCTCTGTGCTATGTCAAGCTCCAAAAGTGATTTTGGAAAAAGGATCCTCAAGTAATGAAGTATCTCAAAAATCCAAAACTCCAAATGGTGCACACACATTTATTTCAAAGCACAATCACAAGCAAACTGGCCTTGGTTATAAAGGAAAAGGAAAACAACACCGATTGAGCGTCTTTGAGAGGACAGTGAGAAGAAATCCACCGAGTTCCTCAAAGAAACTCCAAACAGAAATACTCAGAAAGAAGAAACAGCTACCAAAAACCCCAGGAAGTTCTATAAAAGAAACACATATGAAGGGAATGGTAGAAAGTACCCAAGCCAAGCTGATTGGAATAATGTGAACTATCAGCAAAGACCTATGGAATATAAGCCCAAATGGAAAAGGCCTGAAACTCGGCAAAGGCCCATTCCAAAGGTATAAGAACTTTCATCAGCACACATATACACCTAGGCACTACACTCAGAGATATCACAACAACCCAAAGAAGGCAATTGCTAAAACACATACACGGACATACGACAAAAGAGACAGACAATTTGTATGAACCTAGAACCCCCAAGCAATTTGCCAAAATTAATTATGATTATGGCACTGATAGATGGCAACCCCTTAGAGTCAAATCATTTGGCTATAGGTTGGTTGGATCATCTTACAATACTAACCCCTCAGGACCCAGACAAGTATGGGTACCTAAAACTTAATTTCCTTGATTGCAGGTTCAAGGAACAAAGAGTGCCAAGGAACCTGGTACATGGATAGTGGTTGTTCCGGACATATGACAGAAACAAGAAAAATCACAAAATTCAAGGAAGTCGGAGGAGCAAAAGTCATATTTGGAGGAAATGAAGCTCCAGGAGAAATAAGAGGCATTGGATCCATTAAGAAAAATGGATTAGAAATCACTGATGTTGCATAGGTTGAAGGACTCAAATTCAATCTGCTAAGTATTAGCCAACTCTGTGACAAAGGCTACAATGTTGGATTCAACATGGGTACATGCCAAATCAAGAACATCAATCCAATGAGGTTGTGTTGCAAGGATGCGGACAAAAGAACATGTATGTGGTAGATTGGTCAACTGCAACACCAAGCACTTGTCTACTAGCAAAAGAGCACAGAATCAAGTTGGTCGTGGCACAAGAAGTCAATCACCCGAATTTCAAAACAATTAACAAACTTGCGGAAGCAATCTTATGGAATGTGACGTCCAGACTCAGTATACAAGAAGGAGAGTATATGTGATGCATGTCATAAGGGAAAACAATTCAAATCATCATTCAAAGAAAAGACATGTCCATCTTCAACAAGAGTATTGCACCTGCTACATATGGATCTATTTGGTCCAGTTGAACCAGCTAGCATAAGTGGGAAGAAATACACCTTGGTTGTAGTAGATGACTACTCAAGAAATACATGGACAATATTCATGTGTAAGAAGAAAGAAACTCTCTGAAAACTACCACACGGTGATGAAGAGGATTCAAAATGAGAAAAGTCAAACCATTATCAAAATAAGATCGGCGGAGAGAACCGAGTTTGTCAATAGTATAATAACTCGATATTGTATTGAAAATGGTATTGGTCATGAATTATCTGCGCAGCAAGGACTCCACGTGAGAATGGAGTTGCGAAAAGAAGGAATAGAACTCTCAAAGAAGCGGACAAGGACCATGTTAGGCAAGACGGGGCTACCTAAAAGATTTTGGGTGAAGCAATAAACACAATGCTATACTCAAAATAGATGCATGATAAACAGACAGCTGACAAAGACTCCCTATGAAATTTGGACAGGGAGAAAGCCAAATGTTGCATATTTTAGAATATTTGGATGCAAATGCTTCATCCATAACAATGGCAAAGATAATTTAAAGGCTTTTGATGCTAAAGCTGATGAAGGTATCTTCTTGGGATACTCAGCTGAAAGCAAAGCCTACAGAGTACTCAACAAGAGGACCATGGTTACAGAGGAACCCACTCATGTGGTGTTTGATGAGCCAAATGTAAATGGAGAAGACATTGAAGAGTCACCGATAAGTCAATCAACCAACCATGCGAGAAGAGTCCCTATCTTTGAAGCCGAAGCCGGAATTATATACCCGGATGAAGATGAGATAGCTGAGTCTCAAAAACAGTTGGAAAATCTGCAGCTAAGTGATGATGAGAGAGCTGATCAAAGCAACACAACTGCAAGACGACTGAATCCAGCTAACTTACTCCAACCTGATGTAAGATGGCTGAGAGACCATCCACCAGAACTAGTCATTGGAGATGTAAGAGAAGGTGTCAAAACGAGATCCAGAACTCAACAAGAAGCAATGTTCACATGCTTCATCTCACAAATAGAGCCTAAAGATGTGTCACAAGCATTGGATGACACACATTGGATTCAAGCTATGCAAGAAGAGCTGAATCAGTTTGAAAGAAATAAAGTATGGGAATTGGTTCAAAGACCCACCCATCAAAATGTTATTGGCACTAAATGGGTGTTCAGAAACAAGATGAACGAGGATGGTTCTGTGGTAAGAAACAAAGCAAGATTGGTAGCCAAAGGATATTGCCAAGAAGAAGGGATAGATTTTGATGAAACTTTTGCTCCTGTAGCAAGATTGGAAGCTATAAGGATGTTTCTTGCCTATGCAGCTCACAAGAACTTTATTGTATATCAAATGGATGTAAAGAGTGCATTCCTTAATGGTTTATTGGAAGAAGAAGTATATGTTGAACAACCTCCAGGATTTGAGTAGAAGACTCTTGGAGATAAGGTATACAAACTCAAGAAAGCTCTATATGGATCGAAACAGGCACCCAGAGCATGGTATGATACATTATCACAATTCTTGACTGAGAATGGATTCATAAAAGGAAAAGTGGATAGAACACTCTTTAGAATTAAAGACAGGAAGAGCATACTGCTTGTTCAAATATATGTGGATGACATCATTTTTGGATCCACAAACAAAGAGCTGTGTGATAAATTTTCAAACCTCATGCAAAGCAAATTCGAAATGAGCATGATGGGAGAGCTAACATTCTTTCTTGGACTCCAAGTGAAACAGCTGAAGGATGGAACCTTCATAAGTCAAACAAAATACACCAGAGAATTAATGAAGAAATTTGGTATGGAAGAGAAGTCTTCTGTAAAAATACCAATGAATACATCGATCAAAATGGACATGGATGCGGATGGCAAGCAGTAGATCAAACAAGATACTGAGCACTTATTGGATCATTGATTTATTTTACTGACAAAGCGGGCCAGGCATCACCTTTCTTTGTAGGTGTATGTGCAAGATTTCAATCTGCTCCAAAAAGAAAGCCACATGATCATAGCCAAGAGGATCTTGAGATATTTGAAAGGAAGCCAAGAAGTTGGCTTATGGTATCCAAAGGAAGGTGGATTCAAGTTAATTGGCTATTCAGACTCTGACTATGCTAGATGTAGAGTTGACAGGAAAAGCACCTCAGGCACATGACAAATGCTTTTGAAATAGGCTAATTTCCTGGTTTAGCAAAAAGCAATATTCAATAGCCACCTCCACAGCTGAAGCAGAATACATAGGCTGGCAAACATTGTGCCCAAGTCCTATGGATGAGACAAAGAAATGAGAGACTATGAAATTGAAGAAAAGGAAATTCCAATCATGTGTGATAACACAAGTGCAATTGCAATCACTCAAAATCCTGTGTTGCACTCATGAACAAAGCATATCGATGTCAGATATCACTTCATAAGAGATCATGTTGAAAAGAAGGACATCACCTTGGAATATATTTCAACCGATAAGCGGTTATCGACATATTCACAAAACCATTATGTGAGTCAAGATTTGAAGAACTCAAGCACGAGTTAGGATTAATTGAGCTGAGTTGACATTCAGAAGACTCAAAGAAAAGAAATGAAACACGAAAAGAGGAAAAAGAGTTGAACTCTTAAATCGGCTAAGTGAATCACCAGTATCGGAAAGACAATTTCTGAGTTAGGTGACAAAATGAGTATTTACATGCTAGGAGAGAAGAGTTAAATCAGCTAAGGGACAAACTGAGTCATTTATGAGCAAAGTGACAAAAACGCAGTCGTTTTTACTAAGCGGGAATGTTTTTAAGAATGACGTCGGATAATTATGACGTGTCACAGGCAAAAGCTGCACACCAAGCTTATGATTGGATATAAATGCTGCCGCATTAAATATGAGACATTAAATGCAAATCGGCGTGCAAGATCTAAGCCGTTGATTTTGATCACATTTCAAAAACCTCCCGCACGTCCTTTCATGAACCATACTTAAACCATTTTCGTCCGTTTCTCTCACACTTTACCCAAAACTGTTCATCTCTCTCTCGAAAGCAAAAGCAAATATTCTCTCTCAAAACCCTTTCAATCCTCAGATCATTTTCTAAATTTCGTTTGGTAAAATACTGAGAAATGGCATCCACTCATGATTTTGTCAAGCTAGGAAAGCAAATTGTCATGGAAAGGAGATTGCTGAGAAATTGGAAACGTCTGGACTGAAACCGTTTCTGACGTTGGAGTTTCCGATGACCTATGTGAAAGAGGTCGCACAGTTCTACGTGAACGCTGAGGTTCACGATGAGGGCATCAAGTCCTCTGTTCATGGAAAGGAGTTCATCATTACTGCCAAGGATTTGGCAGAACAATGCTTGTTACCGGCGGAAGGAGTGTCGGAAATTAAAGAAGCTGATGTTGACCTGATTGCTACTTGGAAGGAAGCAGCCAAGTCCGACTATGCTGAGAAAGTAGTCTAGACAGCTAATAAGAGGCTGCTGAAGGAGGACTACCACAAATTGCTGGACATCGTTGCCAAATGCATAGATATCAAATTTGGCAGCTTTGACCAGCTGTCCAAAGCAAAGTTGATCGTAATGGCTGCGATCATTGAAGAACATAAAGTGAACTCGCTGAGTTTGTTTGTCTATAGCGGACTCGCCAAAACGTTGGGAACAAATCCTTCAAGAAGGATGGAACGTTTGGAGGTTCCCTAGGATACGACCGGTGATTGGCCGGTGATGGGAGGCAAAAGGAGTCCCTCTTCGACATGGAAAGGCGTTCCATGTAAACAAGAGGATGTTCGAGATCAAACCTCTCGGCACACGAAGAGAGCCTACGCTAAGAGAGCGATCGAGTGAGGGGGAATCGATTGACCCGAAGATACTGTTGTCTCCTCTCCTCCAAAGAAAAAGGTTGCTCCTGCGCAGTACTGCTAAGAAGATCAAGCCCCCTGCAAAGAAAGAAAAAGAAATCGCTCCCGCCCCGCCTGAGTCAGTCGCCTGCCCCGCCAGGCCGTGTCTCTGCCCCTGCGCCCTCTGCGCGGAGAAGGAATCTCAAATACCATCTCCGGTCGTCAAGAAAAGGAGAACTGATAAGCCAAGACGGCGGTTCCTCGAAAGAAGACAACAAAGACGCCCCCGCCGCCAAGATTCGAAGAAACCTTATCCGAACCAGAAATCCCTCTGGTACAAACAAAAAGAAGGAGAAGAATTTTCAAGCGTTCCGAGCTTGAGAAACCGGCTGAGTCAGCCACTCAGCTGGAGAAGATACCCGAGACTGCTGGAGAAGTAGAGTCTCCAGACGTGATCGATGAAACGGCCAAGTCTGCTGAGGACAATCAGCAGAGGCAACTCGAAGACCCAGCTGTAGACAGAACAACTAAGGAACAAGGAATAGCTGAGACAACCGAATCACCTGTTGACAGGGTTGTTTCTCTACCTGTAACAGAGGCTACTGAAGATGTCGAGTAGCGAAGTCTGCTACCCTTAATCCCTGGAAACGAGGGCCAACAAGAGACTGATGAAGACGATGTAATCATGTACTCTCCATTGTATCCATACATCCAAAATCGTCTGCGAGAGTGGAGAAAATGGAAGCTGAGCCTATCCAGAGTGCAGTTTGAAAATCCAGAGTTCATTGCTGAGGAAGAAGAACTCTTCAGGTTTCTTGAGGTGGACACATCTTTCTTTGCCCTTGATGAGGATAATTGCATCAATATACGCATATTCGAAAAGAAAACGAATGGGCTAAAGCGGTGAGGAGATTTGCAAGCACGTGAGAAGGCCAAAGATCGCCCTCTCACTGGCACCAGGAGAGTGGTGCAGCATATTGCCACTGTTGTCGCTGCCACCACTTTCCCAGCTCATTCAGAGGAAGGTGTTAAGGGAACTAGCGATGAACTTGGGATAGTGGGGACCCCAAATGAGCCAACCCCTAATGAAGGTGTCTTACCACCGCCCCAACGGCTGAATACTCGGTGGGAACCCGAGAGTCCGAGACGAGTGACCCCATTCCAAGTCACTCACCGGTGTGTGCCGGTGAAAACTCCCTCCACCGCAGCGGCAAGGTCGGAGGATCTTTGCAAATTGACTCCACAATGAATTTAGGAGGCGAAGTGGAGAAGGAACAATCACATAATACATAGCAAGTTGTCGCCGACAAGGCTCGATGATTGTGATCTCACCAAGTGCCAACTGCTTCGCAGACTAATGACGCCGCTGATGCGATCGAGGCACAGACGGAATCGCCCGGGAGTTAACACTGGGCGATGAAAGTGCAATCCATGGAGTTGAGACTCCAATGGATGCCACCTCGAAGACCCCAAGACAAATGACATCGTCGAAAGGGATGTCCAAGGCCTCGCGCTTGATTGAGACTACAGAGGTAATGAAGGCCAACGGGAGGTTGAGAGTTCCTGGATAGAGAAACTGAAGCCTGAGAACATCCCTCCCGCTATCATTGATCCATCGAAAAAAGAGATAAGTGCTCTTCACGATTCCCAGGATAATCCTGATGTAACCTTTCTGGGATCGGAAGGAGACGATGAAGTTGAGTCATCCCCCGTGACTAATCCAAAAGACTCAGCTGAGGATGTTCCAACCATGAGTAAGTCGACCTCAAGACTACTCGCCAAACATTCCACTTTGATTATGAGCCACCCATGGAAATCTCATCATCGTCCGATGACGCTTCTGATAAAGCCGAGGACCAGTCAACTCATTTGGAAAAACCAGCTGAGACCGACGAAGCTGTTGAGACAGATGAGGCTTAGCAAGTCGGGTCGACTTCACAATGACCACACGGTGAAAACAGAGTCCATGCGCGAGCTCCCAAGGCTGCGCAGCAGTTCGACTCCTCAAGGGACTTCACGAGCACCGCTTATCATTGAACAATTCGATTGCCCGTGATGATCCTTTCGTAGAATCATTTCCTTCTCCTTGGAGGTACACGACCTCCCGAAGAATCGACAAAGATCGCGAGCGCTTCTACTGAACTGATCCTGTCATTCCATCGTGACACCATAGTTCCATTAACTATGAATTTGACGCTGCTTGGCCGTCACCAAACAAAGAAGCAAAATGAAGTTCGGGAGGTGTTCAAAGCCTTATTTGCCGAGATTGAACGGATGGAGAGGCACCAGCCTCACCGGACATGAGGGATAACGATAACAGGGACGCCAACCTTACTCGCCGACTTGAGAGGCATAATAGTCGGGATCCGTGAGTGGTGGCAACAAAGAAACAAACAATGCGTGTGGAACAAGCTCGATATTTCGAACATTGTTCAACAAGTTGTTAGTCTCGGGCCGGGAATGCGATGCAAAGACAAAATTGCAAGAGCACATTGAACAAATGCATGAATCTCATAATACGAGATAAAGTGCTGCGTGAACATAATAAGAACGAGCTCCTGCGTGTGGAAGAGAATATGGATCGAAAATTCAGTCTCCTCATGGGCCGAGATGAAGTTGGTAGCAAATGAATCCAATGCTACCCGCTCTGAGTTTCGCGCTTACTCCGCAGCCAGATTGAAGCGAAACTCAACTATCGCCAGACTAGACTTCTTGCTTGCTAGCTTGTTTCGGGGTTCCTCTCTCCTTTGATGATGCCAAAAAGGGGAAAGAGGAATACCTAAAAAGCGCCAAGGATCCGAAAATTGAGAAGGAGGAAGCGGATGTGAAGGAAAGACAATGAGGAAGTAATAAGAGAGAAGAAAGGGAAGTCTGTTGAGGGAGAAGGTTCGAAAGATGTGACCTTGATGATTGCTAAAACCCCCAACAAGGTCTTGTCACAACCGATATTATCAAAGAAACTCCCAAAGATGACTCGCCACTCCAACACTCTTTTTGTACCAATGGTTTGAAAAAGAGAAAGACAAATTGAAGCGAGGGATGGAGGAAGTGGAAGGAAGGATGAATGCCCGAGTTATGAATATTCTCGAAACAACATGGAGGCATTCCAATAGACAGAGATACCTATGCCATTTCGGATGCTGGCGAATCGAGCTAAGATCTGTTGATGAATTCAAGACGCCTCGCATCCAAGGTTACTTCGCAAATATGTCCATGGCTCAAGCCTGGGATTTGTCTTGGGAAAAAGGTCTTACACTATGTGAAGAAGGCGACGACTGACAAACCACCGGCGATCCACTCTGTGGTCACTCTGCTTTGGTCACTCACCGGGAAAAAGAAGCCCCAAGATACAATACACGCCCAGGAGGCGAGAGGAAGAAGCGATGGTGGAGGAAGAGGTTTCGGACCTAGATCTCGTGCCCAAAAACATTGAGTACATAGATCCAAGCAAGAAAGGAGGGATCTCTTTCTTTGGATTTGACGAAGTAGCCAATCTACAAGTGGCTAAGAACAATCTTTGAGTATGTGAAGAGAATTGAAGAAGAAAATAAAAGACAAACTCAACTATGGGAGGAAAGACAAGAAAGAAAAGTCGAGAAGAGATGAAGGCGCCGGAAGCGTATGAGAAAAAGAAGGCAGCTAAAGATGAGAAGAAAAGGAAAAGGTCAGAAGATGACAGAGCTGAAGAAGATAAAAGAAGGAGGCAGCGAAGGAGATGAAGTGTTGTTGTCCACCCCTTCATGTATTTCACTATCTAAATACACTTTATGTAAGTCTTACAGACGTTGAATAAAATTATGCAATTTCTATACATGAGTAGATATAGAACAGCATGGTTAGTCTAAGCCTCGTTTAAACTCTGATACATTTTTTTTAGGCTTAAACTCTGATACACTCTGCAAACAGCTATGTAAAGAACAAGAATGTTATGATCAATAAAAGATCGATTCTAAACATACATTTTATAGTTCTACATTTGTCTGTATGTATCTTTCTTTGTTAAATAATTGTATGAATGTTTTAAGTTTTGGCATCATCAAAAAGGGGAAATTGTTGGGAAATTATTTTGTAGATTTTGATGAATGCCATGTAAAACTTAGAATAGGACGTTGGCACCCCATTTTTGTTGTAAATTGCATTGTAATAGATAGGGTTGGTCAAGCTGAGTTAAGTCAGCTATGCCTAAACATGCAAGAAGACAACTGGAGACTAGAAGGAAGACTCACTGAGAGGCAAAATTGAGTATGGCAAAGAAGAGAAGACGGAACTCGATCAAGGTGCAAACTGAGATACATCTGAGTGAAGTATCGATCAAGTCAACTCAAGACAGACCAAGTCTCAAGGTTGAAGTGACAAAGAGTCATCAAATGATTGGAAGTGACTCAAGTCACCTGGGGAAGTTAAGAAAATGCGATCAAGTCAAGACAATCGAAAGAGATCCGTTGCCGAAAATCAAGAGAATTACTTAAACAAGTAATACCTCCATACTTGCCTTTTTGAAGTGCTCGGTTCGAGAAGCGTGCAAGAGGAATAAACCAATGGGAAGCACCGCACCATGTCGAACTTTGAAAAGTCAAGAAGAATCAATCATACGAGGAAATGGAAATTCCAAGGATCGCAACAAGACAAGCCAACGAACACAAGTGACTTTAAAAATAAGCTATCTCTTCAACGGGCGATTTTTGAAAGATCACTATAAAAGGCCGAGGAATAACTCGAGAGAGAAGTTTACGAACCACGAACATTCAAGCAAACATTTCAATCAACCTAATATATTCTCAAATCATTTAAGATCAATCCTCAAGCCTACATTACGAAGGAAATCAATCCAACACTCACCCGTGAAGGAAAGATAACTTCAATCGGTTGAAGAGGAAATTTTTGAAGAATCAAGGGTCTACATTCCACGGAGGATTGTAGGAAGGTTCAAGGTCGAACCGAGTCTCAAGTTTTTGGAGGGCTTCGTGATCAAATCCAAGAAGCTTGAGCAAGTGGGTCAGTAGTAGCAAAGCAAATGCCCTGTGAAGAAGGCCCGAGTCGTCACGAGAAGCCACCGCGTGACCAAGGCATCTCGGTCGAGTCCCAAAGGATCAAGTGAGTGTGTGATCAAAACTTGTATCCGGATCGTTAACTACTCGTATATTGATCAATACTTAGTGGATTCCTCCGGGAGTTGGAGAAGAGAGAAGTAGAAGAATTACCCCATCTTCGAACCTCTATAAAAACTTATTGTGTCATTTACATTTCAAAGACTTTAATTTCTACATCATATTTTATCTGTGATAAATTTGCTATCCAATTGATAATCAATCGAGTGCTAAAACCAAGTATTAAAACAAACTTAACTTTATTCAAGGGTGCTAAGTCTTCTCAATGAAAACAAATCACAAGAGTTAAGTCTTGATCAAAACAAACCGAGTTATTCTATCAACGGCTCGAAATGCATTGAGTGACTAACTCTGGCGATTAACTAACTTAGCATTGTCCATCAAGGACACAAATTGTGAAGTATTAACTCGAATTTTTAAAAAGGACTAATTTGAAAGTTGGTAAGGTTTATTCAATCCCCCTTCTAAACCTTACACTCACACCCCTTGGGACCTACATTATCTTCTTGGGATACTCACCGAAAGCAAAGCCTATAAATCTTGAACAAAAGGACTATGGTCACGAAGGGTCTATCCATGTGGTTTTTGATGAACCTAATGTAAATGGAGAAGACATTGAAGAGTTAGGCCGATAAAATTTAATCACCAACTATGCGAGAAGAGTCCCTATGTTGAAGCCGAAATTGGAGTAATTAATCAAGGTGAAGATGAGATAGTGAATCTCAAAGACAAATGGAAAATCTGCTGACTAAGTGATGATGAGAGAGTCGCTCAAGATAACACAAATTGCAAGACGATCGAACCTAGCCGACTTACTCCAACCTGATGTGAGATGGCCGAGAGACCATCCACCAGAGCTAGTCATTGGAGATGTAAGAGACGGTGTAAGAACCAGATCCAGAGCTCAACAAGAAGCAATGTTCACTTGTTTTATTTTCCAAATAGAGCCAAAAGATGTGTCCCAAGCATTGAATGATGCACATTGGATTCAGGCCATGCAAGAAGAGTTGCATCAGTTTGAAAGAAACAAAGTATGGGAATTGGTTCAAAGACCAACCCATCAAAATGTTATTGGCACAAAATGGGTTTTCAGAAACAAAATGAATGAAGAAGGTTCTGTGGTAAGAAACAAAGCAAAATTGGTAGCCAAAGGGTATTGCCAAGAGGAAGGAATAGATTTTGATGAAACATTTGCTCATGTTGCAAGATTAGAAGCAATAAGGATGTTTCTTGCCTATGCTGCACACAAGAACTTCATTGTATATCAAATGGATGTAAAAAGTGCGTTCTTGAATGGATTATTGGAAGAAGAAGTCTATGTTGAACAACCTCCAGGATTTGAGCAGAAGACTCTTGGAGATAAAGTGTACAAGCTCAAGAAAGCTCAATATAGATTGAAACAAGCACCTAGAGCATGGTATGATACATTATCTCAATTTCTGACAGATAATGGATTCACCAAAGGCAAAGTGGATAGAACACTCTTCAGAATTCAAGATGAAGAGAGTATAGTGCTTGTTCAAATATATGTGGATGACATTATTTTTGGATCCACAAACAAAGAGCTGTGTAATAAATTCTCAAACCTCATGCAAGGGAAATTTGAAATGAGCATGATGGGAGAGCTGACATTCTTTCTAGGACTTCAAGTTAAACAGCTGAAGGATGGAACCTTCATAAGTCAAACAAAGTACACCAGAGATTTAATGAAGAAATTTGGTATGGAAGAGAAATCTTCTGTGAAAATACCAATGAATACATCAGTCAAGATGGATATGGATGCAGATGGCAAGCCTGTGGATCAAACAAGGTACAGAGCACTCATTGGATCACCGCTTCTCTATCTCACAAAGTAGGCGGACATCACCTTTGCGGTAGGTGTATGTGCAAGATTTCAATATGCACCAAAAGAAAGCCATATGAATGCAGCTAAGAGGATCCTAAGATATTTGAAGGGATGCCGGGAAGTCGGCTTATGGTATCCAAAGGAAAGAGGATTCAAGCTAATTGGTTACTCAGACTCTGACTATGCTGGATGTAGAGTTGACAGGAAAAGTACTTCAGGTACATGTCAAATGCTTGGAAACAGATTGGTTTCCTGGTTTAGCAAGAAGCAAAATTAAATAGCCACATCCACAAATGCCGGTAGTACATAGGCTGCATGGCAAACATTTGTTGCCCAAGTCTTATGGATGAGACAACAGCTAAGAGACTATGATGTTGAAGAAAAAGAAATTCCAATTATGTGTGATAACACAAGTGCTATTGCAATCACTCAAAATCCTGTGTTGCACTCAAGAACAAAGCACATTGATGTCAGATATCACTTTATAAGAGATCATGTTGAAAAGAAGGACATCACCTTGGAATACATCTCAACTGATAAACAGTTGGCTGATATATTCACAAAGCCATTATGTGAATCAAGATTTGAAGAACTCAAGCATGAGCTAGGGTTAATTGAGCTGAGTTAGCACTCAGAAAACTCAAGGAGAAGAGATGAAACAAGAAAAGATGAAAATAGAGCTGAGCTCATGAATCAGCTAAGTGAATCAACCGTATCGGAGAATCAGCTGCATCGAGTTAGCTGACAGCTGAGTACCTATGTAAAGAGAGAGGAGTTGAATCAGCTAAGGAATAAGTTGAGTCATTTATGAGCTTAGTGACAAAAACGCAGTCATTTTTAATAAGCGGGAATGTTTTAAGGATGACGTCAGCATAATAATGACAGGTACAGTCAAAATCTGCACGTCAAAGCATATGATTGGATATAAATGCTGCGGCATTAAATGCGAGAAATTAAATGATAATCGGCATGCTAAATATGAGCCGTTGATCTTGATCAAATTTCAAAAATCGTATGCACGTCCTTTCATAACCCACATATATACCATTTCGTCCGTTTTCCCTCTCACTTTACACAAACTGTTCATCTCTCTCAAAGCAAGAAAGCAACTTTTCTCTCAAAACCCTACAGATCTCCAAAGTGAATTTCTAAAGTTTCGTTCGGTAAATCTTCAAGTAATGGCATCTACTTACGATTTTGTTAAGTTGGGAAAACAAATCCACACTGGCTTTACTGTGGATTTTGAAGGTATGATCAAACATGGGTCCGATGAAACCCATGTAAAGAAGATAGCTGAGAAAGTAGAGAAATTTGGGTTGAAACCTTTTCTCACGATGGAGTTTCAGATGACTTATGTTGAAGAAGTTGCCCAGTTCTACGTGAATGCTGAAGTTCATGACGAGGGCATCAAGTCGTCTGTTCATGGAAAGGAGTTTACGATCACTGCTGAGGATCTAGCGGAGCATTGTTTGCTGCCGTCGGAAGGAGTGCCTGAGATATTGGAGGCTGATGTCAACTTGGCTGCTGCATGGAAGGAAGTGGCCAAACTTGACTTTGCTGCGAAGGTTGTCTACATAGCTGACAAGAAGCTGCTGAAGGAAGATTACCACAAGTTCTGGATATTGTTGCCAAGTGCGTAGACATGAAGTTTGGAAGCCATAACCAGCTATCCAAAAACAAGTTGATCGTCATGGCTGCGATCATAGAAGAGAAGAAAGTCAACTGGGCAGAACTCGTCTACAGCAGACTCTGCCAAAATGTTGGAAATAAGTCTTTCAAGGAAGATGGGTCATTCGGAGGATCCTTGGGGTATGGCCTTGTTATTGGCTGGCTGATGGAGGTGAGGGAGTTCCACTCCGACATGGAAAGGCGTTCCATGTCAACAAGAAAATGTTCCGATCAAATCTTTCAGGAGCTCAGAAGAGAGCTTATGCCAAGAGAGCGGATACCAGTGAGGGAGAATCAGCTGACCCTGAGGAAACAACTGTTGTCTCCCCTCCCAAGAGGAAAGCTGCCCCTGCACTGAAAAGAAGATCGCTGCCAAAGAAATAAAAGAAAACAACGCACCTACCCCTACAAGTAGTCACCCGCCCCTGCAGTGTGTCTCCCGCACCCTACAGCCGCACATGAGAAGGAACCTCAAATACCTTCTCCGAGTTGTCAAGAAGAAGAGGATGACAAGCCAAGAAAGCCACTCCTCGTAAAAGAAAGTAGCACCGCCCTTGCCGCCCAGACTCGAGGAAACGTATCCGAACCAAATTCCTCTGGTGAGGACCAAAAGAAGAAGACTCTTCAAGCGTTCGTGAGCTTGAGAAAACAATGAGTCTGCCGCCACTCACCGAACAAATCAAAAACAATGAGAGAAGTAGAGTCTCCGAGATTATTGATGAAACCTCCAAGTCTGTTGAGGCCGATCAGCAGAGGCAAGTTGAAGACCCACTGTGGACAGAACATCCGAGGAGCAAGTAACATTGAGACAAATAAGTCTCGATGGGCGGGCCGTGTCTCCGCCACGACAGATCTTTGCCGAGGGTGAAGAGCGACAAGCTATGCTACCCTCCATTCCCCGAGACCGGAGGACAACACGAAGATGATGATGATGATGTGATCATGCTGTCTCCACCATATCCAGACATCCAAAATCGCTGCATGAGAATGGAGGAAGTGGAAGTTGAGTCACTCTAAGGTGCGCTTTGAACACCCGAGTTTATTGAGGAGGAAGAGGAACTCTTCAGTTCCTTGAGTTGATGATCTCTTGCAAAGCCCTTAATAAGGATAATCGCATCAACATGCTTGCAAATTCGAAAGAGAACGAACATGGCTAGAGGGCGTGAGAGAAGCAAAAGCTCGTGAGAAAGCCAAGATTTGTCCCCAACCGAACCATCGATCATACTCATCCACATCTTGACATACTTTCAGAGAGTGATGAAGATTTGGACCTTACTACTGCGACAGAAGAGCTAGAAACGCAGCAAGCCATGCGGGAATCTAGAATGATGCATGAGCAACAGCTGATGGAAGGACCAGGAGAGTCTTCCAAATCACAGCTGGAAATTGACCTTATGGGAGTGGTGCAGCAGATTGCAACTGTTGTTGCTGCGACCACTTCCCCAGCTCACTCTGAGGAAGGTTCTAAGGGTAATGGCGATGAAACTGGGAACTTGGGGACCCAAGTTGAGCCAACCCCTATTGAAGGTGTCTTACCACCTGCCCCAACGGCTCAACACTCAAAGGAAACAGCCGGAGTTTGGAGGAAAGTGACCCCAATCCAAGTCACTCACCGGTGGTGTGCGGTGTGGGGAAACCCTCCACCGCAACTAGGTCGGAGGTTGTTGCGATGACTCCACAACGAATCTAGGAGGTGAAGTGGAGAAGGAAAAAGAAAAAGAAACACAAAGATTATCACCAGAAGCTCGGACGATTGAGACTGCCTCACCAAAGTGCCAACTACTCGCAGTCGAGGACGTTGCTGATGCAGTCGAGGCACATGATGGATCTGCTCTGGGAGTTAACATTCTGGGCAATGAAAGTGCAATCCACGGAGATGAGGCTCCTATGGATGCCACTGTTGAAGACCCCAAGACAGCTGAGTCTGTCGAAGGGAATGTCCAAGGCCTTGCTGCAGTTGAGACTGCAGGAGGTACTGAAGGCCTACGGGAGGTTGAGACTTCCCGAGGTAAAGAGGCGTATACGAACATCCCTCCCGTTATCATCGATGCATCTGAGAAGGAGATAAGTGCCATTCACGATTCCCAAGACAACCCTGATGTAACTTTTATGGGATCTGAAGGTGAAGATGAGACTTAGTCATCCCCTGTTGCAAGTCCAAACGACTCAGCTGAGGATGTTTTTCCCAGCACGAGTAAGCCAGAATTCAAGGTTGCTCGTCAAAAGTTCAATTTTGATGATGAGCTACCCCTACAAGTCTCATCATCATCCGATGATGCTACTGATATGGCCGAGGACCAAACAACTCATATGGAAAAACCAGCTGAGACCGAAGGTTAAGACAAATGAGGCTCACCACCGGGTCAATACCACAACAGACCACATGAATCACGAATCAATCAATGCGGGCTCCCAAAGTCAGAGGAGAATCGATTCAACCGGGCACATCATGGCCACAAGTCACAGTTGAACAAATTCCCTATGTCCGTGATGATGCGTTTGAACAGACTTTCCCTTTCTCACTGGAGCTGCCTAATCTTGATGAAAAATCAGCTAGAAATCAAAGACGTTTCCATAAACCTGATCCCATCATTCCAACAGATACCATCGTCCCAGCAGACTTTAACTTTGACGCTGGCAGCGCCAAGAGACAGAGGTGACAGATGAGGTTCGAGAAGTTTTAAAGGCAATATTTGCGGAGATAGAGAAGATGGAAAGGAACCAGGCCTCATTAGATATGTGGCTGGATAACCGAGATGCTAATCTTACTGCTGATCTACGTGGAATAATAGTCGATCCGGAATGGTGGCAACAAAGAACAGACAATGCCGTGGAACAAGTTCGATACTTCAAAGCATCGCAATAAGATGCTAGTCCGGAGCGCTGATAATCGACATGAAGAAGAGGATGCAAGAAAATATTGATAGGATGCATACCTCTCATACCACGTAAATGGAATCGCTGCGCGAATTTCATCGAAAAGAACTTCTCGTGTGTAGAGGAGAACGTGAATGAAAAATTCACCTTCTAATGGCTGAAATGAAGTTAGTGGTGACCGAATCAAACGCCACTCGCTCGAATTTCGAAGCGGATACTCTGCAGCGAGAGAATCCAAGCGTAACTCAAATATCACCGCCTAGATTTCATGCTTGTCGGCATGTTTCGAGGGGTTCCTCTCTCCTTTGATGATGCCAAAAAGGGGAAGAGGAATACCTAAAAAAGAAGTTAGAAAGTCTGTGTTGAGAATGAAGCAAACTGAAGAAGAAGACAATTGGGGATCAGAAGAAAGAAAAGGGAAAATCAGTTGGGGGGAAGGTTCTAAAGACATGACTTTAATGGTTGCTAGAACCCCTCAACAAGGACTTGTCACAGCTGACATAATCAGCAAACTTCTAGTGACTCTGCCGCTCCAACACTCTGCTGTGCCCATGTCTGAGAAGAGGAAAATAGTAGAAGCAGAGATGACGGAGATTGAAAGAAAAATGGATGCCCGTGCGATGGACATACTGAAACAATATGGAGGCATTCCGGCAGGAAGAGACACTAATGCCATTTCAGACGTCGGTACCGAGCCTAGACCAATTGATGAATTCAAAACGCTTGCATCTGAGGGATACTTCGAAGGAATGACCATGGCCCAAACCTGGGACTTGTATTGGGAAAAAGGGCTCAAGCTGTGCGAAGAAGGCGACAGCAAAGAGACCTAGCGATCGCTCTGCACGGTCACTCTACTGGAAAGAAAAAGGCCCCAGTACAATACACACCTAGAGGAAGAGGTAGAAGTATTGGAGGAAGAGGTTTCAAACCTAGACCTCTACCCAAAAACATCGAATATATAGATCCAGGGAATAAAGGAGGGATCTATTGGGCTGGGTTTGACGAAGTAGCCAACATGCAAGTGGCCAGGAACAATGCTGAATATGTAAAGAGAATCGAAGAAGAAAATAGAAGACAAACTCAGCTGTGGGAAAAGAGACAAGAAAGGAAAAGAAAAGATGAAGTCGCCGGAAGAGCTTATGAGAAAAAAAGAAAGTGAAGAAGAAGAGAAGAAGAGAAAAAGGTCAGAAGACGACAGAGCTGATGAAGAAAGAAGGAGGCAGCGAAGGAGATGAAAGGTTCAAGGTCGAACCAGTCTCAAGCTATTGGAGGGCTTCGTGATCAAATCCAAGAAGCTTGAGCAAGTGAGTCAGTAGCAAGCGCAATGCCTGTGAAGAAGGCTGAGTCATCACGAGAAGCCACCTGTGTGACCAAGGCATCTCAGACGAGTCCCAAATGATCAAGTCAGTTGTGTGATCAAGACTTATATCTAGACTGATAACCACTTTGTACTCTGATCAATACTTAGTGGATTCCTCCAGAGTTGGAGAAGAGAGGATTAGAAGAATTACCCCATCTTCGAACCTCTATAAAATTTATTGTGTCATTTACATTTCAAAGATTTACTTACTCGCATATCATTTAATATCTCGCTTATAATTTGCTATCCAATTGATATTTAACAAAGTGCTAAAACCAAGTGTTAAAACAAACTTAAACCAAATTCAAGGGTGTTAAGTCTTCCATTGAAAATTTTATCACAAACCAAGTTAAGTATAAGACTAAGACTAGCGGTGAGTTATTCTATCAACAAATCGATCCAGTCATTTGAGTGCCTAACTCTGCTGGTTAACTAACTTAGCATCCCATCAAGGACTTAGCTGTGAAATTAACTCTGAATAATTTTAAAAGGACTAAATCGAAAAGTTGGTAAGGTTTATTCAACCCCCCCTTCTAAACCTTACACTCACACCCCTTGGGACCTACACTACTAAACCACATTACTTTCTATGTTTTTTTTAGTATTTAGTCTCATTTGAATCTAGTAGGACTTGGTATTTCTGTCACATAAATCTGGTTCTTCTATTTTACTCAGAAAGCGTTAGTTTATCGCGTATTATTGTCCAATTTATGATATCGACTCACTTGTAGCAATTGTTTATTATTTGAAAAAGCAAGGGACCAATGGGAAGCACCTGAAATTCTGCAGAGTTCAAGGAAAGGTTGTAGAGCATTAAATTCAAGGTACAGTCTCCATCAATGCTGCAAGAAAAGACAAGCCAACAACCTACGGAGTGTGATTTGAATAATGTGCACAATAAAATGCTAAGGAGTCATTTGAGGATGTTATGAACTTAACTATCAAGCATACAAGCATTCAAGCAATAATCAAAACATCTCTTAAGCCTAAAAAAATCCTCAAGCCTAAACTCGAAGGAAATCGATCCAACACACTTAGTGAAGGAAAGATAACTTCATCAGTTTAGAGCAAAAATTGTTTACAAGAACAAAGGGGTCTACTCTCTAAGGTTGAAGGAGAAGTAGTGAGGTTCCAGATTGAACCAGAAGTTTTGAAACTGTTGGAGGGCTACGTGATCAAGTCCAAAGGTTTGAAGGAAGCTGAAGTAGCAAGACAACCGTCTTGTGAAGAAACTGTGTCCCAGGAGCAGTAGGCTATGTGATCAAAGCTGACTCGGACTGTTAACTGCTTTGTAGCCAAGTCAAGTTACCTAGTGGATTCCTCCAGGAGTTGGAGAAGAGTGGACTAGAGAAATTACTCCATCCTCGAACTACTATAAAAACTAGCAGTGTTCTGAGCATTTTCAAAGACACTTTAATTCTTGCATTATTTTCATATCTGCTGATAAGTTAAAATTTCTTAAGTGTGCTGATAATAACATTGCTAAAACAAGTGTTGAAAAACTTATTTAAAACTCTAAGGGTGAAAAGTCTTCTGCTGGTAAAACCAAGTCAACTGCACTTCTAAGTGTTAGCTGAAAACAACTAAGTTATACTATCAACAGCTCATTCAAGTTTGTTGAGTGGGTAACTTTGATGTGTAAGCCAACCTAGATGTCCCTCCAATACTTAGCTAACTTGAGTTAACTCTAAAATTGTTTAAAAAGACTAAAATCGAAAGGTTGGTAAAGTTTATTCAACCCCCTTCCCCCTCTAAACTTTAGACATCACCCCTTGGGACCTACAAGTGGTATCAGAATAGTTGGTTCATTAAACTTTCGCATTGGTTACTAAACAAGATCTCATTATTCTTCAAAGAATCAACACTTGAGTTTTTAAAGTTTTTATTTCAAAAGCAAAGTTACTATCATGGAAGCAAATCTAACTCGCATTCCAATGTTCACTGTTGAAGAATTTGATGATTGGAAAATACGTATGCAAGCTCATCTATCAGCCCTACATGATGAAATATGGTTCGTTATTGAGGATGGGCCACTACAAATCGTAAAGGTTAATACACCGTAGAAGGGTTGCTCCTCTCTAAGGAGAAGATGCAAAGACTGCAGAGCCTAGACCTGCCATGGTGGATAAACCACACTGCGAGTGGACTAATGAGGATCGAAAGAGATATAACTTGGACAATATTGCCAAGGATATACTTTATAAAACTCTTGATAAGGCCATGTTTTAATGTTAAATCTTGTAAAACGGCCAAAGAGAATTGGGAAAAACTTACCTTAATTTGTGAAGGGTCTGACCAAATTAAGGAAAATAAGTTAACTGTTGTTCAAAGTTTTCAAAATTTTAAAATGATTGCAGGTGAAAGTCTAAATCAGCTAGATTCCAGATTCACATAGATCACCAATGATTGAAGGTTATGGCTTTGAGACACTCCATGGATCTTACCAGAACATCCAACCATGAATTGTTCTCTGATCTAAAAGCCTATAAGTTGAGCCGAGAAGGAAAGAACAAGAAGAGACAAGCTTGTACCCAACACGCTTGCACTTATGGGTGAAGCAAAGAGAGTTGAATCCAAGGAGGCCATAGACCAAGAGGAGTTGCCCTAATGGTGAAAAAATTCAATAAGTTCTTCAATAAGAACTACAAGAGAAACAAGGGTGAATCATCCAGGAGACACTCAGCACCTTCAAAAGCTAGGGAAGACAAACCACCTAAAAGAGCTGAACATCAAAGAAATGAGTATCGTGGTAATCGTAGAGCCGAAAGAGTGACTTGCAGAGAGTAGAGAACTCCGTGTTTGAATTGCAGGTGCAACCAGACACTTTGTTGTTGACTGATCCCCTTATCCACCACCAACAAGTACATGAACGAAGAAAAAGAAAAGTCTTGAGAGAAAGAAGACAAGAAAAGAAGAAAGCCATGTTTGCTACAGAGACTACTGACACAGCCAAGTGCAAAGAACCAGCAGAGTCAGATAGTAGTGAAACTAACTACTCCAATGGCACAAAGGAAGAGGCCTTGATATGCCTCATGGCCAAAGAACAAAACTCTAAAGATCAAGAATATGAGGTACACTCTAACTCATCTCATTCAGATTCAAGTGATAGTGATAGTGACACAAACACTTCATCACCCATAGATCTTTATGATTCTATTGGCAAAATGTTGAAAGATTTTGATCACATAAAGACCTCTCACACACTCTTAAATGAGGAAAACAACCAACTTAGATGCCAAAACTCACAGCTGACTAAGGAGCTGAGTACTCTAAGTCACATAGCTGATGAGAACACAAAGCTAAAGGATGAAATAGCTAAGATCCAAGGCATTTTAACTTCTACGAAAAGAGGGAAAAGGATCTTAAAAATGTGATTGTTTCATTCACTAAGGCATCCAAATCATTGGATGAACTTATAATGATTCAGAAAGAAAGTGGTGACAAGACAGGCATTGGATTTAATTCCTTTGTGCATGCCCAACTCCCAATAGCGGTTATGGAGAAAGGATCCTCAAGTAATGAGGCAGTCCAAAAATCCAAAGCACCATATGTTGTATCCACACCCACCCAAAAACACAATCACAACCATGCTGGCCTTGGATACAAGGGAAAAGGTAAGAAGCCAGCTGAGTATGCTGACAGGACAGTTGAAACAAAATTCAGAAGAGTCCATCGGCGGACTCCAAACAGGAAATACTCTGTAAAGTCCAAATAGAGCTACCAAAAGCCTCAGAGATTTCAGCAAAGAAAATCATATGATGGGAATGGTAGAAACTACCCAAGCCAGGCTGATTGGAATAACCAAATGTGATATCAGCCAAGACCAATGGGATATAAGCCTAAGAGGCAAAGACCTCAAACTCAGCATAAGTCATTCCCAATACAAAAGAACTATAATCAACACACTTATGCACCCAAGCATAAAGTCCAATATACACAAAGTTTCACTATTAACCCAAGAAAGCAAATGCTCAAACATACACACAAGCATACAGACAAAAGAGACAGTTGTATGAGCCTAAAGCCCATAAGCAATTTGCAAATGTTCATTATGATTATGGAACTTATAGGTGGCAACCTCTTAGAGTCATATCATTTGGCTATAGGTTGGTTGGATCACCTTATAGTGCTAACCCCTCAGGACCCAGGCAAGTATGGGTACCTAAAAACTAATTTCCTTGATTGCAGGTTCAAGGAACAGCTGAGTGCCAAAGAACCTGGTACATGGAGAGTGGTTGTTCCAGACATATGACAGCAACAAGAAAAATCACAAAGTTCAAGGAAATCAAAGGTGCAAATCATATTTGGAGGAAATGAAGCTCCAGGAAAAATCAAAGTCATTGGATCCATCAAGAAGAATGAACTAGAGATCACAAATGTAGCATAAGTTGAAGACCTCAACTTCAATCACGAGGATCAAAGAAACTTGTGACAAAAGCTACAATATTGGATTCAGCATGAGTGTATGCCAAATCAAGGACGCTGAATCTAATGAGATTGTGCTACAAGGATCAAGGCAAAAAAACATGTATGCCAGATGGGAAAGCAGATAAAGTCTTCTTTCAAGGACAAGCCAAGTCCTTCTTCAACAAGGATATTTCACTTATTGCATATGGATTTATTTGGTCCTGTTGAACAAGCTAGCATTAGTTGAAAGAAATACACCTTAGTGATGGTGGATGATTATTCCAGATACATATGGACAATCTTTATGTGTAAAAAGAAAGAAACCTGCAGAAGCTCCCTCAGCTGATGAGAAGAGTTCAAAATGAGAAGAGTCAAACCATTATAAAGATAAGGTCTGATAGAGGAACTGGGTTTGTCAATGGGATTATAACTCAGTATTGCATTGAAAATGGTATTGCTCGTGATTTATCAGCTGCAAGAACTCCACAACAGAATGGAGTAGCTGAAAGAAGGAGCAGAACTCTCAAGAAAGTCATGAGGACCATGTTAGTTGAAGCTGGTTTACATAAGAGATTTGGGGCTGAAGCCGTTAATACTTCTTGCTACACTCGAAATAGGTGTATGATTAATAGGCAACTGTCCGAAAACCCTTATGAAATTTGGACAAGGAGGAAGCCAAATGTTGGATATTTTCATATCTTTGGATGTAAGTGCTTCATTCACAACAATGGCAAGGACAACTTGAAAGCTTTCGATGCTAAAGCGGATGAAGGTATTTTATTGGGATACTCGGATGAGAGTAAA
The DNA here is from genome assembly GCA_016081115.2 of Rehmannia glutinosa. Classification (NCBI taxonomy): domain Eukaryota; kingdom Viridiplantae; phylum Streptophyta; class Magnoliopsida; order Lamiales; family Orobanchaceae; genus Rehmannia; species Rehmannia glutinosa. Next base: position 37,977,820 of record CM071931.1, on the reverse strand, counting down.
GCTTATAGAGTGCTGAACAAGAGGACTATGGTCACAGAAGAGTCTATCCATGTGGTTTTTGATGAACTTAATGTCAATGGCGAAGACATAAATGAGTTAACTGACAAGAAGAATCAGTCAACTATTCAGAAAAGTCCTTATGTTGAAGCAGATATAAGAGGACTAAACCTTGATGAAGATGAGATAGTTGAATCTCAGAGACAACTGGAAGGTCTGCAGTTGTATGATGATGAGGAAGTTGTTCAAGACAACTTAGCTGCGAGACAGCTGAACCCAGCAGACTTACTGCAACCAGATGTGAGATGGCTGAGAGACTATTACCTGAATTAATCATTGGAGATGTTAGAGATGGAGTGAGAACCAGCTCCAGCACTCAACATGAAGCCATGTTTACTTGTTTCAATTCCCAAATAGAGCCTAAAGATGTGTCACGAGCATTGATGACACACATTAGATTCTAGCTATGGAGGAAGAGTGAATTAGTTTGAAAGAAACAAAGGATTGGGAATTAATTCAAAGGCCTACCCCTACTAAACTATTATCGGTACTAAGTGGTATTTAGAAACAAGATGAATGAAAAAGGATCTGAGTGAGAAACAAAGCAAGATTGGTAGCCAAATGGTATTGCCAAGAGGAAGGCATAGGTTTTGATGAAACATTTGCTCTGTTGCTAGATTGAAGCAATTATGATGTTTCGTGCTTATGTTGCACACAAGAACTTCATTGTTTATCAAATGGATGTGAAGAGTGCATTTCTTAATGGACTTTCGGAAGAAGAAGTCTATATGGAGCAACCTCCGTGGTTTTGAGCGAAAAACTATTGGAGATAAAGTCTACAAGCTCAAGAAAATATTGTATGGATTGAAACAAGCACCAAGAGCACAGTATAACACATTGTCTTAGTTCCTCATAGACAATGGATTCACCAAAGGCAAGGTTGATAGAACACTCTTCAGAATTCAAGATGGGGAGAGTGTATTGCTTGTTCAAATTTATGTGGATGACATCATCTTTGGATTCACAAACAAAGAGTCAGAAACTCAAGCTGGAAGTTGGCACCCCTTTTCAAATGTAATTCAACATGTAATACATAAGGTTGTATGAGCTTAGTTGAAGATAGCCAAGTTAACGATTACAAGACTCGACTGAAAATTGAAGTGAAGACCCAGTCCGAGACAACCTTGATCACACAACTAGCTTCTCCTAGGACTTAGCTTTCTTCACAAGACGGTTGTCCTGCTACTTCCGCTTCTTCAAACACTTGGATTTGTTCACACAGTCCTCCAACGAGTTTAAAGCCTCGGTTCGATCCGGAACCTTACTACACGTCCTTCAACCTTGGAGTGCACCCACTTTATTATTTGAAACAAGTTTTTCCTCTTCAACAATTTGAAGTTGTCTTTCCTTCACTGAATGTGTTGGATCGATTTCCTTCGAGTTTAGGCTTGAGGATATGATTTGAATGCTTGAAAGATATTTACTTTTGCTTTGCAGGTTAATGTCTTTTTGCTTGCTTGCATTCGTAACCTTCTCTCTGTGTATTCCTTACCTTTTTATAGTGGCGCTTTGAAAATGCAACCGTTGAAGAGATAGATGCATTTTCAAACTCCACCTCTAGTCGCTGGCTTATCTTGTCTTGCAAAGATTTGATGTAGATTGTACCTTGAATTTAATGCTCTGCAGCCTTTCCTTAAACTCTGCAGGTTTTCTGGTACATCTAATTGGCTCCTTGATTTTTTCACTCTTCCAAAGAAAAAAGCGCTTTAAGGTAGGCAGTCTGACACATGCCTATTTCCAGGAAACACTTGACTTTGCTTGACAACGGATCTCTTCAGCTTTCTTTGATCGTTCTTGTTGCATAACCCCTTTGACAGTCAACTCCAATGATCTTGGAATGACTATGTTGTCAGTCAGCTCACTGAGATAGCTTTTCTGTCACTTGACTGATACTTGACTTTACTTCACTCAAATTTATCAAATACAGTATGTCTTCTTCAATCTTTAGTCAAGTCCTGCATTCTTCAACTTGGCTGCTTCTACTAAGCTTACATAGTCTTATCTATTACAAGTTGATTTACAGTTGAACTGGGGTGCCAACTTTCTAATCTAAGCTTTACATGGTATCATCAAAATCTATATATAAATTTCCCAACCCTTTATAGTTGCCATGAGAGATCCCTTGTAGATTCCAACCGAAATTAGGAAACAAATTCTGCCAAGGAACCAATCGCACGACCATGCCATTTCACACGCCGGCGGACCATGTGAACGGTGCATTTTAGTTTAGTTAATTTCCAACGACCGTGTATAACTATACGGGTAGGCCGTGTAAAATGTCTATAAAAATAATTACCTCGGAAGCCGCACGGGCATGTAAACTGTCATGGTACAATCCACACGATCGTGTAAATTCACACCGTAGTCCGTGTGGTTTGTAGGCTCTTTGGTTAGGTAGGAAAAATATGGATTAAGTGACTTAAGCTTGAGCAATTAGAATTTAAGTACTAACACTTTCAACTAACCAATCCACTTCATCTAAAGAAGTATTCACTTAATCTCTCAATTTCAATTCACACTCCTTATTCCGCACTTTTTCTTCTTTTTCATTCTTTGGACATTGCCTTTTCTTTTGCCTTAAGCTCAATTTTCTCGATTTTCAATAATTAATATTTCTCTTTTAAATGCTCGATTTTCTTATTTTATTTTCATTCCATTTTTCCCCGAGCTTCATCATTCACCTAATCACTGCTCATCCCTCTTTTGCCAATATTTTTTTCAAAGTTAACCTACATCTCCCTCAAAAATAAATATCTCTATAAGCTCAAGTTTTGGGATACAAATATGTTTAGGGCTCAAATTGGCTAACTAGGGAATCATGAGTTTATATATAAGCTTTTTAGGCAAAATAGGTTTAAACAAAAAACTGCCTTACATCATTTCCAAAATGCACACACATGTGGTTTCAATAAAGATGCCATTGCAAGTTCTAGAGTTCAACTTGCATGAATGACACACTCAACAAAACAAGATTTCATAAGATATACGTAGTTATAGGCACAAAAGCTCACATGCTTATTTTTTGCATCATGTTCAAATACCCAACTTTCTCAATCAACCAAATAAACACAAAAATGTCTTTTGTTTTCAAATTTATCACATGCTAAAGTAATAAAACACACAAAGGCATTATGTACGAACTCCATGACACTATCTAACTCACGCAAAAAGCAAAGAAACATGCTAAAGTAATAAATGTACTGAAAAAACAAAAAATTATGCAATTTTTATATGATTCTACATGCAACCTATATGTTATACAAACATGCAAAAGTACATTATCGCGTATTCTTGACAACCCCCTCCCCAAAACTTATACCATGTTTCGTCCCGAAAACGTAAGGAAGTTATCAAAAGAAAGAGGAAAGCGATAAGTACTTACATCGACTATTGAGGCGGAGCGATGGAGGATAGTGGCCTTGACCACTTTGCCATTATTCTATTCTTTTCATTTGTTCTAATTCTTTCGCTTGAAAATCGTCAAAGTGTTCATGCGATTTTGCACCTTTGGTGGGAAAAACAAATTCCTCCTCCATTGGATGGGTCTCGCTTGTGCCCAAGAATGCATAGCGAAAATGTTCGAGAAAGGCTTGCATTTTGGCGAAGCAGGGAGTTCATCCTTCAAATACGCACGTGAAAGAGTCATTTGTATGACCGGGTTTTGTGAATTCATACACTAGTGTGCGTCCACCATGTTGTCTTTAGTAGAGGTGTCAAACGGGCGGTGACAAAATGACCAAATTAAAAATCAGGTCGGACAGTTTGAGCCAAACAAAGATGTCGAGCCGCTTTTTTTGGATCCCAACCCATGAAAATATAAAGAAAAAATTGGGCTGGCCGAGCTAGCCCAACTTTTCGGGCCTAATGGGCCAGGCCAAAAAATCCTGACTTATTTCGAGCCTAAGAAAACTCGGCGAAGACCCGGCCATATTCATGTTGGTTAATGAGGCCCAAAATTGATAGCTCTAGCCTTCGAGAGACCAATCTGTTCCTACGATCGTGGGTTTTCACACGCCCATGTGAAGTGTTTTGGGCTCCTTTTTTTGAACATGTTCTTCCACTGAATCCGATGTTTTGACCCCGATCATGTTGCCTTTTTCGATTTCCTGTTGGAAAAGTCTTGTCTTATCGATCAAAAATACAATATGCTCATCCTTTACCCGTAGTGGCAGCTCTCCTTTGTAGACATCAATCAGTGATTTCCCCGTAGCTAGGAATGGTCGTCTCAAAATCAACGGTACATCATTATCCTCCTTCATGTCCAACACAATAAAATCCACTGGGAAGTATAACTTATCCACTTTGACCAACACGTCTTCGATTATTCCTCTTGGATATTTCAAGGATCGATCCGCCAACTGTAGTGTGATAGAGATAGGCTTTATGTCACCTAATCCAAGTTTCCTGACAATTGAAATAGGCATAAGATTAATATTTGCTCCTAAATCACACGATACTTTATTAAAGCAAGAACCTCCAATTTCACAAGGAATAGAGAAACTCCCCGGACCTTTAGGCTTTTGAGGTAGCTTCCTTTGAATAATAGTACAACATTCTTCGGTCAAGTTCACCGTTTCGTACTCCTTCAACTTTCTTTTCTTAGCCATCATCTTCTTCAAGAATTTTGCATAATTCGGCATATGTTCCAATATGATGAGAATCTATGGACAAAAGACCCGATGAATATGCCGATTGGTCCTGGTGACGAGGGCGAGGGCAAGGAAGTTCAAGGATGCACTAAATGGGCTGATTCAAGTCATTCGAATGAGGCCGAGAGTGCATTACCAAAGGAGGAAGATGATCGGGTGGTCCAGATTGATTAGCGTCAACGGTCCGTAGTCCACCTCGACCGAGCAACTAAAGGATGCCAAGAATACAAGCCACCTAGCTTCTTGAAGACCTCATAATCAAGTGCTCAATGGTGTTGTATTCATTTATCATAGTTAGTTGTAGTTTAGTTTTTATTTTGAGTCATGTTAGTGTTTTGGAGGCCAAATAAACCTTTAAGGCCGCGTTTTGATTGTTATTTCGAGTCTAGGATGAGCAGGGGTAAAAGATCAAGAAATCGAAGGAGTCAAAGGTCGTGGAAAGCACACTGGCCGTGCTTAAGTTACACGCCGTGTTCGAATCTTTCATCGCGAACACGGCCTTTGCCGTATTCCGGCACGGCACTGTGGGAAGAAGAGCATCGTGGGTTCGTGGAAAGCACGACCTAGCCGCGCTTTGGAACACGGCCGTGTTCGAAAATCCTTCCCGAACACGGCCCACCGTGCTTCCCGGCACCGCCATGTGGGGCCGGCATCCGGCGACGTGCGAAACATGGCCTAGCCGTGTTTCTCTGGCACGGGCGTGCTTTTTACCGAATTTTTGAAATTTTCATGTTTTTGTTTCCTTTTCTATTTTAAAGTTGTTTTCTTGGTAGGTTAGGGTTTGGACCCTTTATAAGGGTGAACAGTTGTTATTTTTCAATCAGTTATCAATACAATTAAACTTTTACTCTCAAATTAAGTGTTTCTCCAAGTGCTTCAAGATTTACGTTTCTTGTTGCAATTATCGACTTATCAGGCAATAATCCATAATTGCTTGTGGCGTCTTCGCATACCGAGGTTCTTGCTTCGCTAAGCAACGGGTCGAGGTTTTTCCACCAAATTAACCAAACTAGTGAAGATTTTGGGTTAACAACATATTGTTGTTGGGTCGTATGCACCTGATTGTTGTTGCGTTCACATCACAATGCGTCCGCAAAATGAATATTGATATGGATTTTCGAAGATTTCCAGAAATTTTGACAATTGTGTAACCAATTTCTTCTTCCGGAGTCTTTGCGAGAATGGAACCAAAACTTCCAACTTCGGCCCTTGGGGACAAAAGTGATTTTTGGTTGCTCATCTCGTTCTTTTTGTACTGTCTCAGTTGATATCTTCAGGCCCTCATATTCTGCACTACTCCTCAGATGAATGGCATTGCATTGCTCCATTGGGTTTATTTTTATATTGCTTGGGAATTTGCCTTTTTGATGTTTTCATCCCACCGCTGTTGCGATTTGAGCCACTTGTGTCTCCAAAAATTTCAACCTCGCATTCACATTTGTATTCAATTGTGTAACCAGTTCCTCAATTCTATTTATTTTAGCCTCATCTTTATTTAGTCTAGCTCTCGTCTCTCCAATAAATGAGGCTACCATCTCCTCCAAAGATGGTTTCTTCTCACTCGACTACCTTTCTACCTTGATTCCCCACATTAAAGCGGGGAGGTGGGCGTCGAGAATGTTTCTATTGTTAGCATAAGAAAATTTTTCGTGGTTTTAGCGCCTTCCGGATGATAATGTGTGGGTGCTTGATTGTTTCGTAATTGTTATTAAAGTTCTCTCTGCGAGTCTCTTTGCCGGATCACGTTCGCTTTCATACTTAAGCACGGACACTTGCTCGGTTAGTATGGCGCTTTTATCCTCATCCTGAACCTCTGCAACTCGTTTGACATTAGATCTATCGGATGGCCATTGATAGCTATTATTTGTCATCTCCGCTAGTAATTCCAGCGCCTCATCTAGATATTTCCCTAATAATGCACCTCCAAATGCAGCATCTATAATAGTTCTTGTGTTTCCACTTTAACCATTATAAAAATACTGCAACTGTTGGTAATCAAGATATCCATACTGGGGGAACTTTCTCAGTAGTTCCTTAAATATGTCACATGCTTCATACAATGGCTCTCAATCAAACTGCCTAAACTGAGCGATCTCGTTTTTCAACTGCAGTGTCTTGCTTGAGAGAAAGTACTTAGCTAGAAATTTCGACTCAATTCTCGCTCTAATCCGCAACAAGTGTGTCAATGAAGATAACCATCCCTTGGCCTTATCGCATAGAGAGAATGCGAAAAGATGACAATGAATGGCATCCTCAGAATCACCATTCTTTTTTATCGTGTCACAAATTTCTAAGAATTGCGCCTGCGCGCATTCGGTCTTCAACGCTCGTCCCCAAACTCGTTGTGTGACACCATCCGGATTAATGTCGGTTTCGTTCAAAGTTATTTGCGTTGATCGGTGACGTGACACTCCCCATGTCTAAGATTAACTTCCAGCGGAAGTAATCTCTTATGGCCCTTCTCACAGCCTTTCCTCTTTCGGATTATGTCCATTAGCCCTAGGTGGTACCAACGGATGCTCCTCATTGTTCCTGTTGTTCACACCATTGCCACCGTTTCCATCTGTCATTGCTTTTGACTATTTTCTCAAATGCTTAGTTGTTCTTTCGATTTCCAAGTCAATGGGTATCGGCTCAACTGATCGGGAATGTGTGATCATGTACTATCTACACTCAACAAAAATAATCTTAAAAACAAAATAAAATAAATTGTCCTTCAATTGAGATTGAATTATTTATTACTATATTTATGTTGGATCTTTCAATCCTAAGCAACAACGCCAAAATTTTGATCGTGAAAATCGTAAACCGCAAATGTACGGTGTAGCTTATAGATAATGACGAGCAAGGACATATTTCTCAGGGATTGAATCCAAAACACATAAAGTATAGTAAATATCATACTCCAATTTTATTGAAGCGATTGAAAGACCAAAAGTGATATCTAAATTAACCCTAAAATTATCAAAATTAAAATATCTAATTATTATAAATTCCCAAACATCACAAAAACTCAAACAATCACAAAAAGCAATCCTAGGACTATGATCTTAACATGCTTCATCAATATTAGTTCCGATTAATATTTCATCGAAACCGCTTTACGTATCTATAGGTTCAATTCCTAAGATAGTTTATTCCCTCTCTCGAGTGCAAACAAACTATTGATTAATAAGAATTGCTAGTATCCATAATCAAAAATTAATATCAACTCCCAAAAGAATATAGAATTGAAGTAAGCCCCCACAAACGTTATAAGCCTCCCGACTTTATACCCGTTTATGTTATGAATTCGTTTATCACAAGTTAGAACTCATCTCCCAAATTTTGATCAAACAAATAAGACAAGCAAATTATTGGCTAGATAATCTACAAGAAATACGCACGAATTCATAATAGAATACAAGAAACCTATTAAAAACAATTAAATTAGAATTAACATGAATCCACAGCTTTCAATCATATCTTAGGATCAAGAGATTTAAATTTAACATATTTGATTGCAAATTCATAGATAAATCTAAAAACAAATAATTAAACATGGTTTTAAACACGTAACGTAAGCCCTAGACTATGATGATAGAACTCTCTTGTGTAGATGGATCCGTCTTCACAATCTTGAACTTTCGCGCCTTCATAGTTGAAAGAGGTCTTGTTGTTCTTTATCAGTATTGTGTCTTTTCTCTCTTTGATGTGTGTTTTCTCTCTAAAATTATGTGTCTCCAACTTTAGGGTTTAGTCTTCCTTTTAAAGTTGCCTTGAGAGATCCCTTGTAGAGTCCCGTCGAAATTAGGAAACAAATTCTACCCTAGAACAAATCGTACAATCATGTCATTTCACACACCGGATCAGTGAATGGTTTTTGCCTTTGTTTGCTCTCTGGCATTTTCAACAACCGTATAATTACATGGGTAGACTGTAAAATGTCTCTAAAAATCATTCCCTCAAACAAGCCGCATGGGCATGTAAACTGCACTGAACAATCCACACGATGGTTTAAATTCATACGGGCAGTCCATGTGGTTTGTACTTCATCGTTTTCTTCGCGTATTTGATTGTCCCTTGGCTTTCGGCATTCTTGTCCGAGTCGTTCCAATCGATATCTTTCATAATAAACTCGCTTTCCTACAAAAGTATAGAAGAATACACAAGATCACACCCAACAAAGGAAACTAACCTAAACACACTAAATATCCATGCAAATGTATCAAATATGTACTCAAATGAACCTCTAAATCCACGAATATTTCACACTTATCACCTAACATAATTCTTTGCAAATCCTTAGACAAACTTGTAAACAAAACGTTAAACATGGAATTAAGAATGAAGAAAAGCTCTAGACTTTAATGATGAAACCCTCTTGAGTAGATTGATCCATCTTCACAATCTCGAACCGTCGTGCCTTCGTGTTGGTAGAGCTCGTGTTGTTCTTCGTGTAGTCGTTTTTTTTCTCTCTAAAGTGTTTTATTTTCCCAAGTGTGTTATCTCCGACTTTTTTAGGGTTAAGTCTTCCTTTATAGTTGCTTTTCGGGATCCCCTCATTGAGTTCTCATGAAATAAGGAAATAAATTGCAGAGCGTAGCAAAAAACCACACAACCCGTGTGCTTTACACACGGCCAGGTCGTGAACTAAATCTCCTCGTTTTCCTCGCCTTTGTTCATCCCTCGGCTTTCAACATTCCTATTCGGGTCATTCTACTGATATCCTTGCAAATATAGCTATGTTTCCTACAAAAATACATAAGAATACGCAGTATCACGCTCAACAAGAGAAACTAACCTAAACACACTTAATATCCAAGCAAATGTATCAATTTTATGCCCAAATATACCTCTAAATGCATGCATATTTCACACTTATCAAATTCCCCAAACTTAAACCATTGCTCGTCCTCGAAGAAAATAAAAAGAATAATAGTATGCAATGGAGTAGGTTACACAACACGAGAACACCACAAATGCAAAATCTCATTTAGATCCATACCTTAGCAAACATGTTACTCATTCTCAAAAAGTTCTCAATTGCAAAATAGGCGAATCAATACTCGCTCAGCATTTGACATCGCGACTCACCGTGATAAGTGTATCACCACACTCTCTAAGTAAATAAGGATGTGTATACTCAAATCAATTCAATATTGTAGAACTATCATGAGCTTGAAAATCATCTTACTTCTCTACCACTCAAGTGTGCACAATCTAAGAATCAAAAAGGACTTTCTCATTTGGTTGGAATGAATGCTCTTTAGTTAGGGTAAGAAAAATATGGTTTAAGCGACTCAACTTGAGCAAATAGAACAATACTACACTTCAAATCACAAATCCACTTCATCTAAGAAGAATTCACTTATTATTTCAATTTCACTTCATACTTCTTACTTCACCTTTTTTCTTCTTTTTCATTCTTTTGGCCATTGTCTTCTTTCTTTTGCCCATTTTTCTCTTTATTTTCATATGCTCGATTTTTTCATTAAATTTTTCGAGCTTCCTTCATTCACCTATTCACCTTTCCTCCTCTAACTAATTGTCTTTTCAAAATTAAGCCACATTTTCCCTTAATGTTTACATCTCTATAAGCTCAAGTTTGGGACAAAGACATGTCAAGTTATGGCTCAAAATGTGGCTAACAATAAATTCAAAGTTAAGGCTCAAGTCGGCTAACTAAAGAATCATATATTCATATGTAGGCTTTTAGACTACAGATGCCTAAACAAAAATGGCCTTAAATAATCTTTGTAGATCCCAAGTGGTGTTAGTGTTAAGGGAAGAGGGAGTTGAATAGACTTAACCAATTTTTCGATGTTTATCTTAAATCGTAGTTTTCACACAAGTAGCGACTAGTCCTTTAAGACAAATTTTAGTTCAACTTCAATAGGAGAGTTAACCACTCAATGTACTGACCGAAATTGATGATGAGTAACTCACCGAGTGAAGTGAGCTCTTTAAAAATTCAAACAACTTGATTTTTACAAATGAATACTTGCACCTTTTTTTTATCAAATGGTTTTACAACAATTGTTTTGATTTAGTTATTATCGATTGAGTTAGGCAAATATATCTATCGCCAGAATAAAATGTGCGTAAAACTAAAGTATTGTAAATAAAAAGACACAAGGCAATTTATAGTGGTTCAAGGATGGAGTAATTCATCTACTCCACTCTTCTCCAACTGGAGGTAATCTACTAACACAACATTTGTTACAAGATGGATATAATCAAAGTAGGCCTTGATCATACAGCTTGGCTCTACTCCCCGGACTCAAGCTTCTTTGCAAAGATTTGTCTCACTACTTCATCTCCTTCAATCCCTTGAATCGATCACGAAGCCCTCCAACCGATTCAAAGATGGTTCTAACTTGAACCACACCGCACTTCCTTCACTTCATAGATGTACGAGACCCTTTGTTATTTAAAACAACTTCCTCTTCAACTTTGAAGCTTTTCTTCCTCACAAAGGTGTGTGTTGGATAGATACACTTGAATGTAGGCTTTGAGGATTTAGAATGTATTGCTTGGAGTGTTTTTGCTTGCTTTCCTCGTTTGCTTGAATGTGAGTCTTGTTTCTCTCACAAAAGTTCCTCACCTTTTATAGGATGTTTGAAAAAGAGTCCGTTGAAGAGATAAACATTTTTCAAACTTCACTTCTTGATTGTTGGCTTGTCTTGTTGTGCAACAAATGATGTTGACCTAACCTTAATTTAATGCCCTGCAGGTTGCCTGAAACTATGTAGGTGTTCTGAGAATATCTAATTGGTTCCCAGCCTCTTGCACTCTTTCAAAGAAGACAAAACTTTTAAGGTTGTAGTCTGTCTCCTAACCATTTTGGGTAAGTTCTTGACTTTTCATACCAACGGGCTTCTTCATCTTTCTTCGAGTCCTTAGGCTTCATTACCCATTTGTTAAGTCTTCTCCATTCATCTGGGAAAGACTCAGCTATTAGTCAGCTGATAAACATAGCTTTTCATACTTTATTGAATCTCTTTTTTGCCATTCAAATTAAAATGCTTGATTCTTCATCGCGTCCTTCAGTTAACGTCTACGATCTTCAACTTGGTTGCTTCGATACTCGGCTTATATATCATATCTATTACAAAGTTGAATTACAACAGAAAATGGGGTGCCAAATTTCTAATCTAAATTTTACATGCATCATCAAAATCTATACAAATAAATTTCCCAACAATTTCTCCTTTTTTGATGATGCCAAGACTTAAAATAAAAATTCAACATAGAAAATGCTAAGTAAAAGAATGATTGTATGAATGTATCATTTTATTGAATACATCATTTTGCATTTTACGTATACTTACAAAGATTTTTTTGTGTATTTACAAGAGTGTAAAATACAACAAAATTTTGTGCAATTGTCTTTATCTCCTCTGTTGCTTCTTCCTTCTTTCCTCATCTCCTTCTTGCATGCGGCGATCTTCATCGCCATTCCTCTTCTTCTCTTCAGCTTCTCTTTTCTTCCTCATTTCATAATTTTTCTTCAACTTCTCCTCTTCCGTCAGTCTTTCTTGGTACTCTTTGTCATGCCTACCATTTTCTTCTTCATTTTGCGTATAAGCTCTTCATTACGCGACGTGCAACTTCCTTGTTACGAAGTTCTCTCAGAGCCCATCCAAAGACAACCGATCCTTTTTCTTAGATATATGTACATAACCTTTTTTTTCTTCTTAAATGAGAACTTCTCGCCTCTTTCACTGACCTGAGTCTCTTCCTCTTCCCCTTCCCTGGGTCACTCCCCAGGAGTTTGACTAGGTTGAGCCCTTAAAATCTTCTAACTCTTTGAAGATTGAGTTTGTTGCTTCTTGACCAAATTTACAACTTCTAGTCCTTTTCCCAAGATAAATCCCAAGCATTTTTTGAGATCCATCCCCTTAAAATATCATTCACACTTGAGAGTTTCATACTCTTCAAGTGACCTTTCCACTAAGTCACCAGTGGAGTGGATTCTTCATTTATTTAGTGGAGAATTCTGGCGGCGGACCACAAAACTGGCTTTCAAATTCTCAATCCTACCATGTTGTCTTCTTTCAAGTTCTTCTATATCAACTTGTTGTTTCTTGAAGGCAAGCTCAGCTTTTCTTTTCACCGATAGATCTTGTGGCGGCTAGATAGAGAGAACTGGTAGATGAATCCTTGGGAGTTTGAATATGATTTTCATGGGGGTCTTATCACCATTCTTCCCCCTAACTACTTTTCCCCTTTTTGGCATCTCCACCTTTACGAGAGAGAGAGAGAGAGAGAGAGAGAGATGAAGTCAACTGAGAAGGGAGTTGAGTTTCTTATGAGTGATGGAGTCTGCTTCTTTGCTCGAAGACGAGAGTATGCACTTCTCTACCTTCATATCCAAGAGATTTCAAGATTTGAGAATTTCTATATGTTGTATATCATTTTTTGAACCGTAGCTTGAGCTTCCATGTCTCATGTGTGTTCTTTCCAAACTGTCGATGTTGTCCCACTGCCTCTCAAATTGAGCTTGTTCGTCACACGGAACACACGCTTTGGAGAAAAGTGACCAAGTAGCCAACTTGCTCTCTGCAAGTGTTTTTGTCTGTAGTCCATTCCCCGATCCGTGACATAGCTCCTCCGATATCTCCCAAAATCATAGATCATGGTTGTCTATCCTTTGGTTGAGAGCAAAGTTCATGTTCCATAGACACTATTTCTTCGTACATAGCTCGGAAGGCTTTTCTAAAGTCACCGCCTCGAGATGAATCCTCTTAGAAGAAGGGATTCAAAGTCGTGACCAAAGGGAACAATTCGATGTCATCTAGAGCTTAGAAGCCTGGCTTTCGACTTATATCAACGTGATAGCGTGCAACTTCCTCCGCAGATCAACTTCTAAAAGGACTTCATCGACGTATGGAAAATTGTTTCAAAAAGGCCAATACCGAAGAAGGTCCCACTCCTCCTTCGGGAGCACTTCCCTTATTGCTTGGCTACGCTCTTTGTACCTCGGTTGTTTGAGCTTCATTGCATTCGATTGTGGAAGCCTATTGAGCCGATCGGGCCTCGCTTGTTTTGGCTTCATTCGCACCAAAGATTATCATCCTTTTGAGGTACATGTGCCTCGGATGCTTTAGCAACATCACGGGCTGGTGATGGCACCATGGGAGGTGCTCCATCAACCAAAATAAACTTTGAATAGGCAATTTTTGAGCGAGACTCTTTCATCTTGGCCTCCAATTCCCTTTTCCTCCGGATCGGACTCACTTTCATTTGCGAATCAATGAAATCCAGGGTTTTGTCATCCGAGTCATGTAATGCATCAATCTATATAAAGTCACTCACTCGGACCGCAAATTTGGAAGGCCTCGGAACATTCACATTTCCCTAGAAGTCTCAAACTCCTCGGGGTCTTCACTACCTCAGCAAGTGCCTCAACTCGCAAGTCCTTCAAGCCTTTGCGACTACTACATTAGGGTTTTCTTTTATCGGCATCCTTCGAGGTCTCAACCTGCTGGATTGCACTTTCAATACCAACATTTCAATCGCCATGGTCGCCCCATCCATCTTGTGCCTCGCTTACATTAGTAACTTCATCAGTCAGAAAAGCGGTTGGTTCTCGCTTGAGATAGTCTTAACCGTCAAAGTCATTAGTCCCAACTTGCTCTTCTTTGAGTCTCACCATCATCTCCTAACTTCAAGTTTTCATTTGTCTCATGCGCCTCCTCCCGGCTGTTGCGGTGTGATCACTTCCCCCTCGGATTCATTAGCAACGGGTCACCGTCACTAGAGACTTGGTTGTTACCTTTCGAGTGTACGAAAAATGAGCATTGTCTCAACAACATAAATAAAAGTGTGCCTCCTATTGGGTTTCTCTTTCTGCTTCTTTCCCAACTTCATTGCCATCCTCCCTAGTTTGTTTAATACCCAAACCTCAAATCGCTTGTCCGGCCAATATAGTCCTTACATTATATGTTTGTTATCTGGAAGAGCATTAAAATGATGCTGCATGATTCATCTCATTTTATAGGGTATCTTGATCATCAGACGTTATTAGCACTCACACTATATTAGTTATCAAACATCTTACTTAAGTGCTCGATTATATGAGATAATAACAAATTTAGAATTAAGTTACCAAATATATAAACGTGTTATAAAAGTAAAATATTAGTGTGGTAATGTATATTCACATATTTGTATTTATATATATGTGTGTGTCCCTTATACCTTTACTTTTATATATATGTGTGTATGTGGATCCGACAATTGTAATTAATAAATATATCCTTCGAAGGAAAATCACAGTAAATGAATTAATACTCATCACCTAAGAAACAACAAATAATTCCTATATATGTATGAGACACTTGAGTCATGAACTCACACGCTATATTCAACCAATCAAATGGAGATTCTATGCACTGAAGAAAACACTTAATGCTTGTGAGTAAAGGCGGCTTAATAATATTATCATATTATAACTAAGTTGCTTTAACTTGTAAGATTATAAATTTGGTTGAACCTCTGGTAATCATTTATACAAATATATAATATAACCCACCTTATATATATATAATAATATATAACCTCTATATATCGATATATAGGTGGCTGATATTTTTTTTAAAGATATATATGTGTGTGTGACTATTATAAAACAAATGCAGTAAACATTCACACATTAATATAATATATATCTATGTAGAAAACTCCACCGCCTTATTTGCCCAAAGGATAAGTTCAATATATAGTACCACTTAAACATAAACTCACATACTGACGGGTAAAGGGAAGAAAAATGAAAAGGAAAAAGGAGCTCACATGTATATAACAGAAAATAAAGAAGAGAAACGCACAAAAGAAAAAGGAAAGAGGGAGAAAGGAGACTCGATAGTTCGGAGAAAAGGTAAAAGTCATTGTCCCCTGTTATACCCATACTAACACACGGTCATGTTTTTTATGAATTCCTAATAAGAATTATTTGATGTATGTAGAATAATTTGAAGAAATTGAACTGGAAATTAATTAAGATATTATAATCAGGATTGTGTAATTTTGTAGTTAATCTTTGAATTGTTCTGTTTTCTATTTTTCGCTGGTAAAAGATTTCATTGTGATTATATAAATATTTATAAAGATTTGGCATATTTATAAAATATATATATACACACATATATCAATCCTGAAGAGTCTTAGTGGGCAGCTTATATAATCTTTTCTTTCTTGTCAGGTTGGTTTAGTTGCAAGAGTACAGAAATTTTAAGTTATCTCTATATAGAACAAAGTAGCCCACTATTGCATTGAGTTTGAATCTTCAAATATTCGTGAACGTGAATCAATTAGAAAATCCACATAGTTGTCGATAGTGGCCACTAAAGCAAGAACATATTGGTGTTTACTGTGAAAAGTGGGATAATGATTATAATATAGAAAGTTTTGGAGATTCTTAGAGTTTTAATTAAAAAATATATAATAATATGCTTTTTATTTCTTAATGTGAGTTTGTCCCTGCTCAGACCCTTGCTACCTTATATGTGAGTTAATTGTTGAGTCTTTTTAAGTGATGGATAGGATATATTGAAGATGGAAACTTAATATATTAAGGAGAATTATTAGATTGAGGTCAGGAGAACCAGAACATAATGGTAACTTAGTTAAACTTGAATAAGAGGTACTTTATGATAACAAGTATACTAAACTTATTGATTGAATAATAAGAACTAATACCTTGAATCATTATAGACTATTCACATTTGGGGTTCGAGAGTTACACTAAAACAACCAAAGTGAGTAAGAAATGATCGATTCAGGACAGTGAAAATTCATCTCGCAACTATAATGCATGAACATAGTATTTCCCTCGCTTTATTTATAATTTAACGTGGTCCTGTACATTGATGGATGTATTATAGTATATTGTCATGTATATGTTGCTTAAAATGATATCGGAACATGATGATTGTTGTTTCATTGAGCATGGCATTCATTACCATTTGCATATACATGCATAATATATGAGTTGTTGAGATGATGCATGCACAATATGACTTTTTTTTTTTGAGAAAAGATTTTTGTTGGCAATGCTAGTGCACCGGTGCGTGCTTTATGATATGTTTTGGGGCTCAATGGATGATACTTCTCGAGAGGATCATAGAGGTAGACAAGGGTGTGCCTCCGATGGTCATGAGGGGGACCACTGATCGCGCCATTATTGACACGTCGTGGGGAAGACTCCTAAAGGATCATTAGGGAAGATGTGAAAGTGACCTCGGTGGTCCCGTAAGATGGCCCTAGGTCGTGTCAATTTGATTATGGCCATGTGATTAATGTTATTGTGTTGAGCTCTTTCCGTGCGATAGCAAGTGGCGGCCCAAGAAAGAAATGATTTAAATAAAGTGCTTTGGTGCATGAGCATGGGTTCATTGCGTAACACATTGGAACGCATTACATTTATATTATACGGTTCTTTCAAAGATACATGATTCTCACTTACTAGGTATCACCATGTGGTTCATGCATCGTAGGTGAACTTGGTGGTGC